>PPJZ02000009.1:0-194024 GCA_003705955.2 Zygosaccharomyces kombuchaensis
TAATGTTCAACATCTTGTAAATATTTATTAGTTACAGAAATAGTTAATTGAGGTATGCTGCTGCTGCTCCCGCTCTCCAGCTCTCGCTCGTGCTCCTATTACACAGGGCGCTGCCCCCGGGGCGCGTAGCGCCCCGGTGCTGCCCCCAAAAGCCGCAGAGAAACACCGTGGCGGGCCCCGCGCGCGCGCGGTTTCGAGCAGAAACTCGTGCCCGTGCGCGTTGCAGCGCACGCCGAAAAGCGGGATTGTCTCAGGATCGACGGAGCGGGCCTGCCAGCAAAACACTGCGCTGGACACCACCTTTTTGGCAATAGGAGGAAAACGTCGCGGGATGGCGTGCGGTTCGAGCCGGCGGGATCAACCCTGAGCGACACATCGAAAAGGGGGACGGCGGAACGACGAGCCCACAGAGCCCGGAGATACAGGGCCATTCTTGGACCTTGCACTGCAGTGCTGTGCTGTGCTATGCAGTGGCATGACGCGCCAGGGAGCATCCCCTCGGCGGCCTGAGCTGCCCCGCCGTTCGTTTAGCGCACACGGCTTTGCTACCAGGCCTCCCCAGCTCCAGCGTCCCTCGAGGCAACACACCCCGCCCTGCAGGAATGTTCTAGCAGGTGGTGCCATTGCGCGCTGCCAAAAGTGTACACGCGGGTGCGCTCCGCAGGGGGGCGGCAGGGGCGGCCTAGTGCCGAAAAGAGTGTGGGGGTGCCGCGGAGCGCGGAGCGCGGAGAGCCCGCCCATTGGCGGCGCTACCCAAGCCTCCTGGTCTCGCGCGTCCAAAGCTGCGCCACGGGACTTTCATAGCGCTCGCGCTCCGTACGTTGTAAAGTAGACAGCTACGTAGATTGGTACTGATTAGTGCAGTGAAAGAAGTGCGGGGGTCGGCATCGGTTCAACTTTTGGAGCCGTTGCGCTCCGCGCTGGCACTACCACCGCCCACGTTGTCCATAGCCGCCACGCGCTTCAAGGCGCGGTGCACGTGATCGCGCATCGAGAAATCGTGGCACGGCAGTAACAGTTCCGGATCGAATACCAACCCGGATCGAGGCGCCGCGAGCCAGCGTAAGGCCACAGTAGCGTCAGACTCGCGAGCATGCCGCCGCAGCCTGTTCAGGACCTGCTCAACGTCGTTGCTGGGATGTTCCGCCGCCCCAGGGTACATCTTCTCGGCCCTCGCCGCGTCGTCGTGCGGAAGCTGCAGGTTCACCAGATAGAGTAGGTAGTCGGCTTGGATCCACGGGTCCACCAGGTTACGCTTCACACATCCACACAGGGCCATCGCCAACATGCGGGTCACGTCGCTGAGCCGCGCCGGCAGTCCAACGCCAGGCGTGTCGATCAGATACACTCCGTTCCCCTCCTGGCCGATCTTGATGAGTTCACTCGTGCTCCGCGTCACGCCGGCTTCGGCCCCAGTGCGGGCGACTTTCCCGCGGGGACCCCGCAACGAATTGACCAGTGTGGATTTGCCCACGTTGGGCATACCCGTCACGAGGACTTTGAATCCCAACGGCGGCGACAGGCCGCCGTTCCGCGAACGGTTCTGCTCGTGGTACCAGTCGATACAGCGCAGCACCTGGTCAGCAGCGGTCCGATGGCGGCAGTCAACCATGATGAAACTCTCATCGAGCTCGGCATGCCACTGGGAGAGTCGGTCCAGGTAGGCACTGTGTAGCGGGAAGGAGTCCCGCTTCGTGTAAACCACAAGCCGTTCGTGGTGGGTCCGGTCCACTATGTGATCCAAAAGCACATTTCTAGTCGAGAGCGGCGCTCTAAGGTCGCGGAGTTCCAGCACCACATGGAATTGTGATTTCAACTTTTCAAATCGACGCAATGCCTTGACCTGATGGCCCTTGAAGTCGGCCACGGGGATGTTATAGCGTGGGAACTCGATTCTGGGCGAGAACTTGGGCATCGTGTAGTTACGTTTTTCTTTTTTTCTTTTTTTTCTCTCTCTTACCGAAGTTGTTGTGGTTTTGGTAGTTTTTCCAGTGGTCGAACTAACTAACCTGATCGAAATTTTTCAAATAGCCAATGCCCTTAGTCTTGTTCACCGGTTACCCCTGCACGGGCAAATCTACCAAGGCCCAAGAACTGGTGAAGCTTCTGCAGCAAAAATTCAGAGATGAGCCAGCGCTGGCTGCGAAGAACTACAAAGTCATCTTGCATTCGGATGAGTCGCTGGGCATCGCCCACTCCGACTACGTCACTTCACAGGGAGAACGCAAGCTGCGATCGGAGATCTTTTCCGCGGTGCGAAGGGATTTGTCCAAATCCACCGTGGTTGTTGTCGACTCCCTCAACTACATCAAGGGGTTCCGCTACCAGCTGCACTGCGAGGTAAAAGGTGCAGCCACCACCTACTGTCTGGTCCACACAATGTGCCCGCTGGACACAATTCGGCAGTGGAACCAGCAGCGGACCGGCGACCCTTGGGAACCACAGCTTTTGGAGCAACTCATCCAGCGCTACGAGGAGCCCAACGCCAACAACCGTTGGGACTCGCCTCTTTTCCCCGTGCTCTCGACACAGGACTCCATGCAAACCTGGATCGATGACATTTGCGCTGCGCTGTTCCGCACTTCGGGCAGCAAAGCGGACCATAGGGATCCGCTCAGCAGGGCACTGCAGGCCCCCAACAGCAGTACGATCTTGAAACCCGCCTCCCAGTCTAATTTCATGCAAGTGCTGGACTCTCAAACCGGTGATGTGGTGAAGAAAATTATGGATCATGTAAGATTGGCGGCCTCCGTGGGGGGCAGTGCCGGTGGTGGTGGCTCTCGAGTCATCGTATCGGAGGGCGTGACTGACATCAATGACGACAGGTGTTGTTTCTTGGATATACCGCTACAAGGTGTCACTTTGCCGCATCTACATCGTCTCAAGCGCCAATTCGTTAATTTCAATAAGCTGAGGGGCCTCGACGAAGACCGCATCGTGCCACTCTTTGTCGAATATCTGAATAAAAATTTGAACGAGTAAGCGTCTATCTATTTACATGTAAAGATAATCTCGTAGCTCTTTGAAACAGAAACCTTGAGGGTCTGCCTGTGCAAAGAGACGGTCCAGTTGTTCTTTCAACCCGTCACTCATCTCCACTTCGAACCGCTTCAGCCAGAGCAAGTGGCCCTCAGACAACAGTTTACGCATCATGTCTTTGTCTCCTGATTCCACCACAAGTTCGACGAAACGACACCAGGGACGATGGTCCTCCCCAGGGACCAGTCCGCCCATGCCGGCTTCCCAGAATTGCAGGTATTTGCTCCAATCTTTGGTCGCCGCTAGGACCTCCAGGACGCCGCCCATTGCCACGGGATTCAACCTGGGACCAAAAGTGTCGACCAAATAATCCAGCACTTCGTAAACCGCATGCAATCTTATAGCTGGGTCACCTCCTTCACTCGAAATCATCGTGCGGAGTAACAGTGTCACCACAGAACCATTCTCAACGATGCGATCCGCGCCTTGCACATCTTCAAAGAGTCGTAGTGCCCTCACCACAAGATCATTAATATGCACAATGTGCCAGTACCCTGCCTCTTTTGGGCCACCTCGCACATTTATGATGGCTAGTTTGAAAAATTCTATCAGGTCCTCCGGCACCAGTGGGGAACCCGAAGCCTTTTTAGCAAGCAGGTAATCGTTGAAAAACTGGCTCATGTTGTAATGTTCCATGTCGGCCATGTTGACCAACTTGAAGAACTGTAGCCTCAGCGACCAGTAAAGCGGAGCCTTCTCCTCAGGTAAAATTAGTGGCCAACAGGACTCGAATGCGGTGACCCATTTCCCCCAGGGAAGCGCTCTGGCCTTTTCCGTTGGTAAATTTGCAACCCAATCAACGATGGTTCGCATGAAAGGGAGTGAATAATCCTTGTTATTGCTGATTAACCTGGAGGCAGATTGGTAATCTAGTGACTCCAAATTTTCCAATAGCTTACCACATTGTAATGCCACCGGAGCTGCAGTACTGTACTCTCTTCTTTGATTTACCAACCTTCTGAGCCCGGCAAGAATATTGCCCTCAGAAGTTCCACTTTCAAACTCTTCAGTTGGTTCCTGGATGTACTTTGATTTTTCCTCCTCTGGGGCATACAATTCTTCTAAATTGATTTCTTGGCGTCTCTTTGCTGTAAAAATGTTAACGAAAATTCTATCCACTTTGGTGTCAATCATAAACCAGGATTCAGTGGGGAGAATAGACTTTGTACTTGATTCTAGGTTAGGTTTCCGGGCCAATCTTCGCTGTCTTTTTCTTTGGTCTTTGGCGTTGAATTTTCCCTCGACGTATGCGACAGACTCATATTCTTGCTTGATCAAAGAGTTTAACTTGTCAAAACTGGTCTGGCAGTGTTTGGGGGAGGTAGCAGTTGTGATCACCATGAAATTGCTGATTTTGGCGGCAGCAGTGTCGCATTCATCTCTCCTGAGGTCAAATACTAGTATGTCGGTCAACCCAAGCTCATCGCGAAGATAGTGGCATATTTTGAACAACGAAGGCGGAGATAAAGGTGGGAATTTTACTTCTTGTGCTTGGAAAATTGATTGCTTCAATGCACGCTCCCTGTTGCCCAAGTTTACATACCAGGGAGTTGGAGACGTCTTCTCCTGACAGAAAACACAGTTCTGCGAAAGCAAACGCCGTGGAAAACTTTGAAATAATATTTCACGTCTGATCTGCACGACTGTACATATCCGCGACCTCTGAAGGGCTCTGTTCACCCTCAACATGTCGCTTTGCTTCCTGCCGTCGTTTCTTCAAAGTAGGTCTCTTTTTTAACTTCAAGGCCTCTCGGTTAACAAATTTTAAATACAATAGCACTTTTTCAATATTAAATACAAAAGTCTACAGAATTTTTTAAAACTCTAGCCTATCCTTATTGCTGCAGGTCCTTCCAATATTACATCTAGGTATGAGATATCATCACCGTGAATATGTTTATCCATCATTACGTATTTTTTTTTTCGAAAAAAAAAAAAGAAAGAAAAAAAAAAGCATAGCACTTTCACACCTCACTGGCCTCTCAGTTCCGGTTGAATGTTCTCATCCGAAATGTCTTCTTTCTTTTCTTCACCACTTTGAGCTTCCACGTCTTTGAAATGGCTACTCAAGAGTCTTAATTGTTCCGCCACGTCCCGAGGCAACTTGTCATCCTGTGTATCCTCCAAAGGTACCACTTCGTCCATCTTCATCATCTGCCTCTTTCTCGGTGTGTCCTCCTCGTCATCTATGTGTCTCTTTAGCGCTACAGCTTCACCAATGGCTGCCTGTGCCGCCGCCTGTGCCTCTTGGGCATCTGTATCCAGCATCTCTGGTTCCCTCCTCACCCTCGACTGGCGGTACTGAAAATTACCCGCGTCCGTACTGTATTCCCCATTCTTTTTCTTCTTCAACACAAATCGTGCCTTATAAGTGGTAACCCTTCTCGAAATATGTGACAAGAGTTTCTTATCGATATCTGCGTCAGTCAAGCCGTACCTTTCCTTCAAGATATCCAGCAGACCACTTTCCTCCACGTATTGAGAGACCCTGAACTTAGAAACCGTATTATCGTCCTCGTTGCAAAGGCTCTCCAGAATCTGGTCAAAATTCAAGTCGTGCTGCAATATCCGGGGCACTTTAGTCAAAACGAACTTCTGTAACGACAAATTCGATTCTAACGGGTGGTTATGATACGGTTCGATCTTGGTCACCACAAATGGGCCCCTCACGCCTTCCTCGTATTCATCCTTGGTTTGTCTAGAGTCTTGTACTGCTGCCACCGCTGCTGCAATTGCAGCACTTACATCATCGTCATCTGCATCCTCGGCACCACTCCCATTCTTCAGCTTTTCACCACCATCTTTCTTATCCAGGGAAACCAACTCTTCAGCCCTATCTTCCTCCTCTTCTTCTGCACTACGTCTCCCACAGTAACTGAGTAAAACTTTGAACGGACAGTACTTGAGATGGCATGCAAATGTGAAATGTTTGTTCCTATGAGAGTTCTTTAATATGATGGGGCATCTCGCTTGAAATTCGTAGTCGTTAACCACTTGATACCACGCCTCTAGAGTGGGGAAGCGTCTACCGGCATTCTCGTCAGTCGAGGATGCTAACGATTTATTAATGATTGGATGTTTGTATTCATAAAGACTTGTCATTTTATACCGGTGTGTATAACACGCGTTAGATTGGGGTTTTTCGTTAGATGGGACCAAGTGTGTTCAATGCTTTGAGCGCAATTCGTTGATGTGATGATAAAGTGATGTTGTTTGAAGTGATGTTCTGTCTTGCTTTGTAAAAAGTGATGAAAGACGGAAAGACGGGTAACCTTTCGTATTCTGCGACATTGTAAATAGTTGCATTTCTAGCCGCTGTTATAGTACATTAAATGTCTGCGATACAGATCTGCTGACGGCCATAGTTTATAGAAGTTTTAGTTAGCTTTCTACACAGTTTTGAAAGATGTCGAACGAAGAAAGAACGAATTTGTGCCCTTGGTACTATAGGACTTGATTGCTGCGGTCCACAGATATTTTTATTTTTGTGGACAACCTCTCCGCCTAAGCCAATCTTTACGCCAGCCTTTTTATTCAGGTGTAACCTATCTGTAAATTTATTTCTTGAAGTTTTGTTCGTCCGGTGTCGTTAATGTCTGAAAGTTTCGCGTTTGGCCGCTATGCTGTGACTCGATTGACATTTACAATACTCAATGGAAAGGCGTCATGTCGTTTCCTGACGAGTTTTATAAATTTTCTTTTGTTGCTAGTGGCGTCAGTGTGGCGCGTTCCCGTGGAGTGTCGCAGAAAAAACTGCAAAGTCACACTCTTTGCGACTTGCCATTGATCACCTATGGATGTCGTTTTTTTCTAAACTTTTATATTTCAAAAACCCCATGCAGGGAGACGCTAGTAATTTGCGTCTATTACCTTAGAATTTGAATATCTCACTGCGGTAGGAGAGAAAATCTCTATTGATAAATTAAATGCATACATAGTACACAATATACAACGTCTTAATATGCGTTGATGAAAGAACTCGTAAAAGGATAAAACGGGAAGATAGGGGTATCATAAAAGAAATGAAAAAATCAAATGAGCTAACAATGCAAGCATGGACGTACGTGGCAAACTTGCCGCAGCGTTGCCATTAGACGTGGTGATTGTTGAAGAACCAGAAGTCGAGCTATAAGAAGTCGAGAAAATATTACCGGATGTCGCAATGCTTTGAGAAGTCGAATAAGTATGAGCGTAACCAGGCGCCCTCTTGGCACTGGGAACACTTTGAGAAACCACGTCCACCTTTTCCTGGCCCCCTTGGTAACTGGCCTGTGCTAGAGAAACTTCAAAGTTTTCCAAATCGAACACAACGTAAGCGTTTTCCATGAACATGTCACCCAGGATAGCAGAATCGCCGCTCGCAGGTTGGATACCTAGTACGCAGCTGTCTCCCATAGTGCTCACCGTATAACTGGACAGATTGGAAGCAATGTTAAACCCCCCGAAATTGAAGAACAACTGAGTATTGTCGACCATGGAACAATCGATCACGTAGTATTCGATGCTGTCATCCCAGCGTGCACCAATTTGGTCAGCCAGTATAGTAGTCACAGCCTCGGGTAAGTAGACCAACGTGGTTCCTGAATCTAATAGAGCTGGCACCGGTGTCGTCGTGGTGGTATTGGACGAATTGCCCTGCTTGATGCCCACGCCTTGCAGCGTCACTTGCAATTGCAGAGGTTCGTTTAGGCCCTGTTTCTTGTACAATTCGAGCATGGGCACAGTATATAGTTGACCAGAGTACTTGCTGTGGTCCACGGCGCCAAACAAGATGCTACCTTGAGAGGAGTCCTTGCTGTCCAGGTACAACGAGTAGACATTTTTTTCAATTATCCCCTCTGACTTGAGCAGCATCGGGAAATTGTAGTATTCGTAAGTGTCCCTGTCTTTCACATTTTCTACACCAGTAAAAGTATTTTCTAAAGCTTTCAATCCAAGGCCCAATATACCTACCGAAGAGTTGGTGACATTGGCGACCCCAATTGAAACGTTGGTCAAATTTATACTTCCAATTGACACGGAATCAGTGCCCCAGGTACCAGCAGCATAGGACCCATCGCCGTATGAGAGAGAAAATCCGGTATTATTCGAGCGAAAAGTTTTGGATTTGTCTTCGTTGAAGGTTCCATACTCGTCACAATCCATGGTCGCACTAACACTTGAACTACTCTTTGTGGCATTAGATTTGCAGTACGGATTTTTCGAACTTGAGATCCAAAGATCCGAAGATCCAGTATCGAGAAGAACAACTACTTCTTGGCCCGGAGAACCCACTTCCAGCGTTACAGAATAGAAGGTTTGCTCATTTTTCAGGTCGAAAGAGGCATCTCCGGCGTCTCTTCTCTTGAGAACATCCTGCTTTTGTGAGGCCTCGTGAAAGGTCCTCCCTTGGTATTTGTCAAATGAAAACTTGACGGCTCTCGGGGACCTTCCAATGGTGGGCAAATTATGTCTTATAGCAGCTCCAACCGCTAGGCCCGCCACTAAGAAGTTACACGCCAGAACGTCTGAAAACTTCATAACCCACTGCAACAGGCGACTGGTGCATCACCAAGCTGTGCAGTAGTTCAGAAAGATGGGGCTCTTGCGCACACTATAAGACTCTTATATTCAGAGCATTTTAGAGCCGACGTCCGCCTGACCACCTGTCCCCAGTCCATAGCAAAGAACAATGTGCAAATGTATTATGACTCTGGGGCGAGATACGTCACGTTTGGGTAGATCCTAACGTAATGGCAATCCTCGACACAATGGCAATCGATATTTCTTTTTCAACTTTTGTTCGAAACGACCCCAGTACTCCCAGTAGCCCACCTCCCATAATGGAGCGGCCAGAAATATACGACAAGGTAAAGTGCAATATCCCGCTATATCTGCGGTAGTTGCTTCTTTAGTTTAACCTTCTTTAACGTCAAAGGTTCTGGCCGATACTGCATGTCCATTAAAGCATCGCTTGGACTAAAAGTTTTGGCCTAGACAGGGAATACGAGTCTAAACAAGGGCATCGGCCATTTGTTTACTGTTGACATTTTCACTTTGAATATCCCATATCGAGCAAGATACAGCTCTTGTTGGGTAACCACTTACATTTCCTCCTGCGGTGCTGGGATTGTTGGGGGGAAATCACTCTGGGATATGTGAGGGCTTTTGTCCTTCCACGGCTTTTGTGATGCTAGAGGTACGGAGCGATTTCGATACTCCAAAGTTTGGAGAGGGGGGACCCTTCCGGGGGTTTCAGTAAAAGGTTACAATGTTAGAAAGGATGTGGGAGGAGGACTAAGCCTTCTAAGAGGCTTTGACCTTTGCTTTTGCTTTTATGTTTATTTTCTTTTCTGTAAATTACTGACATCTTTGGCTTTTGTTTTTCTTAATGGGTTGGAGAAAAATGGAAAAAACGAAAGATCTCCGCGACGGGGAATTGAACCCCGATCTGGCACGCGACAAGCGCCCATTCTGACCATTAAACTATCACGGATCAACAACTTTCCATGCCTGATTTTATTTAATTCCAGAAAGGATTCAATTAATTAAAATGGGACTATCTGTAGTACAAGAGTATAGGCAATATTGTGTGCCCAATGCAACTAACATACGTGTTTTGAATTTTGCACTTGTTTGTCTGGATCCAGAAGTGTCTTGGACCTTTTAAAGATACTCCCTTTATACGCCATCGAACATAACCGCTAAGGGATTCAAGTATTACGTTTCGTAATATTCGGTAATGATACTATTAACTTATCATGTTTGTATACTGGTAAGCGGCAGGGTTTCCATAATATTAAAGTTAGTAAATACAAATTTGTAGTAGTGTTTCAAAGAACAAGACGGGCGTAGAATAATTTCTCTTGGGTATAATGTTTTTTTCCCGAGTGCTCCTCTATCATCTCTCAATTTTTACCTCGACTTACTAAACAAAAAAAAAAAATTGCATGCTTCTTTTGAAGTAAAATTACCCAGTTACTGCCAGCACGGTTAAATATACGTTCGACCTCTACTGTGGTCAAAAATGTCATTCATGAATGGATGATACCACCCCTACCTTTACATATGAAACAGGCAAGGGTATTTCAGCCGTTCAATTCCACTGTGTAGCTCTTTAAGTTAAGTTTTGGAACCTTGGAATCAAAATAACAATGCGAAAAAGCTGCAGAATTAAATTTTCAAGCTAATTATATAAGTGTATTATTATTTTCGATAGTAAACTTCGAGACAATTTCAACTCGTAGTATCTTCCTAATAAAGAAGTTGCACTTATTATAGTTTGATTCCGGAGGAGTGTCCTATTTCGGACTTTTAACCCTACGTAAACTACCTTTTTAGCCAATTTTCATACTTCAAATTTCCAAATTTCCAAATATTGAGAAGACCCGATACTGTGAACTTATTCCCTGGCGCGTGGTGGAATAAAAAAGAGCACGTAGAAATTTCAAGTCAAGGGAGCTCATCTCCATTAACTATACAAGAATTAAAGGTTAAATAGAGGACTTCTGCCGGATCGTCATGGGTATTAAAGGTCTAAATGCTATTATTTCAGAACATGTGCCAAGTGCGGTGCGGAAAAGTGATATCAAGTCCTTTTTTGGCAGGAAAGTCGCTATCGATGCTTCCATGTCGCTGTATCAGTTTCTCATCGCTGTAAGACAACAGGATGGTGCCCAATTGTCTACTGAATCCGGTGAGACTACTTCCCACCTGATGGGTATGTTCTACAGGACGCTGAGGATGATTGATAATGGTATAAAGCCATGCTACGTGTTTGACGGCAAGCCGCCCATCTTGAAGGCCCATGAGCTAGGTAAGAGGGCCGACAAGAGAGAGTCTACTGAGAAAAAGCTGGCTGAGGCTATTGATCAAGCTGAAAAGATGAAACAGGAGAGGAGATTGGTCAAAGTTTCTCCACAGCACAACGAGGAAGCCAGACATTTGCTTGAGCTTATGGGCATTCCTTTCATCGTGGCTCCCTGTGAAGCTGAGGCCCAATGCGCAGAGTTGGCGAAAGCAGGTAAAGTTTATGCCGCAGCTAGTGAAGATATGGATACTCTATGTTATAGGACACCTTATTTGCTAAGACATTTGACATTTTCTGAGGCCAAAAAAGAGCCCATCCATGAGATTGATACTGAACTCGTTCTTCAGGGACTAGAATTAACCCAGGAACAGTTCATAGATCTGGGTATCATGCTGGGATGTGACTATTGCGAAAGTATAAGGGGTATTGGTCCTGTCACGGCATTGAAACTAATCAAAGAGCATGGATCTTTGGAAAAAATTGTCGAATACATTGAATCAGGCGAGGCCAACAATAAGTGGAAGATACCGGAAGACTGGCCGTACGCGGAAGCACGTCAATTGTTTTTACAACCCGACGTTATAGATTCAAAAGACATTAATTTAAAATGGAACCCACCAGATGAGGAGAAACTTGTGGATTATTTGTGCAAGGAAAAGAAATTCAACGAAGAAAGAGTAAGATCTGGTGTGAAAAGGTTACAAAAGGGCTTGAAATCGGGCGTACAAGTAAGATTGGATGGATTCTTCCAGAAAGTACCTAAATCCAAGGAGCAGTTGGCGGCTTCCGCAGCCAAGGCTAAAGCAGCCAAAAAGAAGAGTAAAACCGGTAAAATATCAAAAAAGTGAAATCGCATCGTTCTTTTTTTTTATTGTTTTGTATATAAAAAGCATGTATAATAATGAATATTTGATGGTTTTTTTTATTTAGAAAAGTTGATTGCGAAGGAAAAAATATAGCCACTTGCAAAGAAAGATCTAGAGGAATCGCTATGTCTAAGTTTGTGCGGTCCACAACCTCTAAATACAAGTTCGGTGCACATGTTTCTGCTTCTGGTGGTATTTCCAACAGTGTAGTCAACGCTTACAATGTGGGATGCAATGCGTTTGCTATGTTCCTAAAATCCCCTAGAAAATGGGTATCACCAGCTTACGCTCCTGAAGAGATTGAAAAATTCAAGGAGAATTGTAAAGAGTACAATTACAATCCATCAACGGATGTGCTTCCTCATGGTCAATATTTCATAAACTTGGCCAATCCTGACGAGGAAAAGGCTCAGAAGGCCTACGACTCTCTAATAGATGACTTAGGTCGTTGTGAAAAGCTAGGTGTAGGCCTCTACAATCTACACCCTGGGTCCTCACTCAAGGGTGACCACGGTGCTCAATTGAAGCAGCTGGCCCAGTATTTAAACAGGGCGATTAAGGAAACGAAATTTGTCAAGATAGTACTCGAGAACATGGCTGGCACAGGAAATCTCATAGGGAGTAATCTAGAGGATTTGAAATACGTGATTGATTTAATAGAGGACAAGACAAGAATCGGCGTCTGCGTCGATACATGCCATACGTTCGCCGCAGGCTATGATATTGTCACCAGAGAGGCATACGAGAAATTCTGGAATCAGTTTGATGAAGTCATTGGTTACAAGTATTTGAGTGCCATACATTTAAACGATTCCAAAGCTCCCCTGGGAGCCAATAGAGATCTCCATGAAAAGTTGGGCCAGGGTTTCCTAGGTCTAGAAGTCTTCAGATTGATATCTCACGATGAACACCTCCAGGGATTACCAATTATTCTTGAGACTCCACAACCAACAGATGAAGGTTATGGCCAAGAAGTGAATATGCTCGAATGGTTAGAAACGTTGCCGAGCCCTGATGACAATAAACTAACTGAAAAAATCAAGGAACTTCAAGACCTGGGGGAAAAATCCAGAAAAGATCAGCTATCAAAATTTGCAGTCAAGCAAAAGAAGGGGACCAAAAGGAAAATGGCAGGCTCAGAAAACGATATTACTGCTCATCTCTCGAAGCAGAAACGGGCGGGAAAGACCTAGAGAGGCTACTCTGAGCAGTAACTATATATACAAGGCCTGTTCTAGTGTTAATAAGGTGGAAAACTCATAGCTGGGTGAAATTTAAATACATATGTAGGACATTAACTGGAATATTCTTGTCCAATATGCTGAACTTCTTTTAACTAGACGGGCGGCGGAGTCGAGGAGAAAGCGCAGAAAAAGTTAAGCCTTCCTAACAATTTTGATGTAGACAACGGGAATGCATAAATAAGCCTCAAGGAGGCTTTAGAAGATTCTTAACGTTTATTAAGGTGTTGAATCACTCCCATTTTTTTGGTTGGTCATGTCTGAGGAAATTCAGGGTCCTCCAACGCCCAGGATTCAGCAGAAAGAGTTTAATACTGAAAACGCCTATCAAAATCCATATATGGGCAAGGAATCATCATTGGCACATCCTAATTTACCCCTGGTGAACACAGACCTACCTGTAGGAAACTCACAAGAGCAGGAGCAACAGAAGACACCTTTGTCGCTGGTTATTTCATCGTTCGATAATGTGCAAACCCTGCCGACTCCGATGGCGTATACGCCACCCGCAATTCAGCCTCGTTCCCCTACAGATCAATTGAACATCGTCAAGAGGCGAGACCCGGGCCGTGCTCGAAACTTGAATGTGTCTCCCAGTAAACAACAGAGGTACTTATCGGAGTTGTTCCCTATACCGGACTCATCAGGTCAAAGAGTCAGCTCTTTACCAACTGTAAGTGAGGTTTCATCATTAGATGTAACACCAGTGGGAATTAATCCTCTGGACGAGAACTTAGTGGAGACAGCAACAGGGGTCGAATCGGAGGATGCTGTATTAACCGGATTTTTGGTGGATCATTACAAGGAGCCACTGTTTTGGCGCAAAGTGGATGAAATAGGATCTGGTAACTTTAGCACAGTATACTTGTATGAATCTTTAGACCAGGGTCATCCAAAGTTGCGACAAGTGGCCGTCAAGAGGATAAAGTACCCGGAGGAATTGACCTTATCCAAATTAGACAATGATATAAAGTACAAGGATTTGCTGTCTCGGCTAGAGAGCTCATTAACAAGAGAATTGAATGTATTAAAATCTTTGGATCATCCCTGCGTAGTGAAACTATATGGAATCAATAATCCTGTCTTTCTACAGAGTGGTAAACCGCTGAGAGACCTCATTTCTAGCTCAGATCAACTACCGCCTTGCGATATGATCATGTCCTATTGCGCTGGCGGAGATCTTTTGACAGCTGCTGCTAGCTGCAACGGTAAGATAGAAATGTGGCTGATCCAACGTCTGTTTGCCGAACTTACACTGGCGGTCAAATATTTGCATGAGTCCCAAGTCATACATAGGGATTTGAAACTGGAAAACATAATTTTAAAATATCCATTACCTGCACTAATTAGCATGAGGGCATCACCTCTCTACACGCAGAAAAATTTCATCGAATTGGGAGACTTTGGCCTTTGCAAACGCATTGAACCGGGTGAGATGTGCACTGCCCGGTGTGGTTCTGAAGATTATGTGTCGCCGGAGATACTCATGGGGGTTCCTTATGACGGCCGCCTAAGCGACACTTGGGCCCTAGGAGTAATACTCTACGGGTTGTTGGAATGCAGGTTACCATTTGATCCCCCCCCTAACGCTACAGCAAGACAGCGCAATAGGGCCGCCGCTCACAGAATTGCCAGGTGCGATTGGAAATGGTTCCAATACGCTGAGGTGGATACACCTGCCAAGGAAATTGTTGAAAATACTCTGACAAGAAAGACCCAACGGTGGTTAGTGGATGACATTTATGAGTCCCCGTTCGTCAACGTCGTTGCCACCCAATTTGCATTTTAATGGACGATAGCCTTCACATAGCATACGTAAGAATCATGAGGGGCCCCATAGGGGGTATTATCGCTTATTATTCACGTGTAGTTTAAGGTGCGAAATCAAAGGATATTTAAAAAGGGTTGGGATTTATACCGATTTTTACCATAGTTAAAGCCGTCAATTAATAGAATATAATAGAGGAAGATGTCTGTTGAAGATTTGGGTGACAAGGTGGTACTTACACATCCTGATGACAAGACCAGTACGGCTACGATTTTGAAGTACGGTGCCACGGTTTTCAGCTGGCATCTGCAAGGTAGTGAACAACTATGGTTATCGGAGGCAGCAAAGTTGGATGGATCCCGACCAGTAAGAGGAGGTATTCCATTAGTTTTCCCAGTGTTTGGCAAGAACACCACTGATGACAACTTGAGCAAGTTGCCTCAGCATGGCCTTGCTAGAAACTCTACGTGGGAATTTCTTGGCCAAACTCAGAGTAATCCGCCCACTGTGCAATTCGGGTTGTATCCAGAGATTGCCAACCAAGAATTGACGAGATTATGGCCGTTTGATTTCTCACTGCTGTTAACCGTGCAGTTGGGAGTCGATTATTTGAAGACTGACATTGAAGTGAAAAACCCATCTAAGACTGAAAATTTGAAATTCAACTGGTTATTCCACACCTATTTGAAGATTTTCGATATAGAGGGCACCCTGGTCTCTAATCTTGCTGGTGTGAAACTTTACGATCAATTGCTGAAGCAGACCTACTTTGACAAGCACCCTGTGATCACTATTATTGGTGAAACGGATGCCATTTACCAGGATGTTGATGAATCTCGTCTGATCCAAGTGGTTGATAGAGGACATCCGGTGCATACGGTGAAGAGACACAACTTACCGGACGCAGTCGTCTGGAACCCTTGGGAAAAGAAGGCTCATGGTATGGCCGATTTCCAGCCCAAAGACGGCTACATGAATATGATTTGTATTGAGCCAGGTCACGTCCATGATCTGATCTCTCTAGTACCCGGAGAGACCTGGTCCGCATACCAGCTGCTTTACAAAGAGGGCCTTAAATACCAAGCCATTCAGTAAGGATACATATAGTTAAAGGACATAGGTACGTACGATTATGCTCACTTTTTTTATATTACCGTCCCATTCAATTTTCTTCTTCCTCTTCTTCTTCCTCCTCATTTAATGCTCCGGATAATGCTCCGGATTGGCTTAACTGAGCCTTGAGGGCCTCCAAGTCTGGGGTCCCGCCCATTCCGCCCATTCCGCCCAGTGCGCTCATGTCACCCATTCCGCCCAGTGCGCTCATGTCACCCATTCCGCCCATTCCACCCATTGCGCCCATGTCGCCCATTCCTCCCATGCCGCCCATGCCGCCCATTCCGCCCATTACATCACCAAAGTCAGCTCCTGGAACCGGTGGAGCAGTTTCTTGTTCGTCCTCATCAACCCATTTATTGAAATCGGTCTTGATGTAATTGTACCTCACCTTTTCCTTAGTTAAACGGGGCCAGTACTCGGCGTCTAGATCTTTCTTGAAAATCTTGAGGAAGTAAGACTGACCGTTGGCCACCCTGTGAAGCGATTTCTCAGGTATAACTTCTTTGAAAAAATCTATGTGTAGCTGGTAGTCATGAACGGCCTCGTCTCCAACATGGCCCTTGCTCTTAGCAGTGAACTCAATGTACGAAGGTTCCAATTTCAACTCAGGGTATTCGCAGTCGGGGATAGCAATAGTGACCAGCAAATAATTCTTTTCAGCGTCAGAGTCGCTGGATCTTTGAGCCCAAAGAACTTCAGGAGTAAGTGTCATGCTAATTGAATGAATAACAGTGATACAGTTTATGTTAAGACTAACATCATTTTTCCCTCGTGAGCTCACTTACCCTTTGAAATTGAACTCCTTTATATACTCCCCGGTTTTTTGACGCGAAGTTGTCGAACTTTCGAGAACATTGGAGCAATGAAGGGCAAAAGATGAGAACTTGTCAAACTCAATTAAGAAGATGAGAGGTTGATGTTGAAGCTCAAAGAATGATCTTCTTGCGCATACTGATATACCGTGGGGTCTGTTGTCAGCTGAACTTTTGATCCGGCAAAAAAATGCGGAAGTGAAAATGGAATCGTAGCGAATGGCTTCATTGGTCCTTGGTAGTGGTAGTACAATTTGACATAAAAAAGTTTATATTACGTGCGATGGAAATCGAGCGGTGTTTGTATAATCAGACATTCTCCTTGGGGAAAACATCGTAGCAGTTCAGGCCGGGATTCTGGTCGGACATTCAAACGGTTTTACCGAGAAAGAAAGAAAGATACTAGGTCACTTGGACAGCCAGATTATTTTCAGTGAGATTGATGCGCATGTCACTGTCGCTGAAGGTTGAGACACAAGAGCGGAAAATCTGGACTTAACATTACCGGACGCCATTCTAGCTAGTTGATTTCAGGAAGATTTCATAGGTATTAATTAACAGGGCAAGAGTGAGAAAACATTAAAGATGTTCGTTCCGAATGTCCACGATTTTTCAAAAATCTGTTGTGGAGCTAAGTCGCTAACAGTTAATAATCAAAATGACATCGTGCACGTCCTACATTTTACTTAGAGTATTACAATGTTATCAGTATTTCTTTACCTCATCGATCGCTACTCGGTAGTTTGACTTGCCGAAGTCCCGAAAGGGCCCGTGGCGGATCGCTTAAGAAGATTCCAGGGAACTCATATAAGATGGCATAGAGTCATAGTTAAGCAGGTGTGCTTCTATCTGCCACTCCATCATTTCAGCACACCATGGCCACATTAGAAGTTGCAATCACAGGTGCAGTGGCGTCTTCACTGGCGAACATCGCCATCTACCCTTTGGATCTCGCCAAAACGCTGGTTCAGACCCAGCTGAAAGAGAAGAACACAGCAAAGAGTTCTGGTAACGTCAAGGCAACCGCTGCTGGGGCCGTTAATGAAGGCCCCACGCCATTGAAATACGAGAATTCCATAGCCTGCATTGCCAAAATCTTCAGAGAACGAGGCTTCTGTGGCCTCTACAGGGGCATGTCCACCTCTATTTTAGCCAATTTCATCCAGTCGTTTTGCTACTTCTTTTGGTATACATTTGTGAGGAGGTATTACTTTCGATTCAAGACGGTAAGGGCCCAAAAAATAGGCGCCCAGGAAAGAATTGGTTTCAACACCATCGAGGAGCTGGCTCTAGGTGTAGTGGCTGCCGCCACGTCTCAGCTGTTTACCATCCCGATCTCCACAATCTCCACGAGACAGCAGACGGCCGAAGGCGGCAAGGAGACAGCTACTGTGACCTCCATAGTCAAGCAGGTCTACAACGAGCACCACGGCGACATCACCGGGTTCTGGAAGGGACTCAAAGTGTCACTCGTGCTGTGCATCAACCCTTCCATCACGTACGCCTCCTATCAGAAACTCAAGGCATTTCTGTTTAAGGCCGAAGAGCTCTCCGGCACCAGCGGTTCGGAGCTAACCGCTGGCCAGAACTTCTTACTGGGCGTCCTTTCCAAAATGATTTCTACGCTCATTACACAACCTCTAATCGTCTCCAAGGCCTCTTTACAAAGGACGGGTTCCAAATTTGGCTCTTTCCAGGACGTCCTCTCGTACTTGTACCAGAACGAGGGCCTGCTAGCGTTGTGGAAGGGCGTAAGACCCCAGGTGGCCAAGGGAATTGTAGTGCAAGGTCTTTTGTTCATGTTTAAGGGGGAGCTGGCCAAAGCCTTGCGCAGATTCCTCTTCCTCTACTCTAATGTGTTTTTGAACATACGTAGGCGTCTCATCGCCATTTAGATCTCCTACATAAAGGAGAGAGTTCTAGCTAGCTAAGCAAATTCGTATCTGTCACCGATCACTTTGAATTTTTTCAAAAAATCATTGATCTTGTCAATCTCAGCAACAGTAAGCTTGGCCTTGGACTCGTCGAAATTCTCTTCCACTTTTCTCTTGTCGGATCCACTGGGGATGGGCAGGATATGAGTATGTGCGTACTGGCCGTTGTTCAGACTTCTGATCCAGCCAAGCGCTACCTGCGGCAACGTAATCGAGTTCGCCGAACTTCTCTGATCCACGATTTGCTCCTGCAGGAATTCCGTCAATGCTAAATTTTTCTGCAAGGAGTCACCTTGGAACCGCTTGAACATGGAACGGAAATCACCATTTTTAAAAGTCGAGCCCTTATTGATGGTACCGGTGAGGAGCCCTCTCCCCAAGGGCGAATATGCCACAACGATCAACCCCAAGTCATTGCAGGTATCCAGCACCCCATTGTGCAAGATATCTGTGCTAAACAGCGACAATTCAACTTCCACGCAGACAAGGTATTTGGCCCAGTCATGCGCAATAACCTGAATGTCGTCCTTGGTCACTTCACTCAAAGAAATACCGTCGATGACACCTTTATCCACCATGGAGGCCATGGCTTCAAACGATTCTCGTGGGTATTCGCCGCCAAGCGACTTGTCCAAACGGGCCACTTCGTAAATATCCAAATGGGTGCCCAAATGCTTCACACACCGCTCAATACTGGAGACAACGTCTTCATATTTGCCCTTGGGTACAAGACTCGCTGCATCGATGCCCCCCTTGCAGCTGATCAGAACGTGCTCACGCAACTCTGGCTTGGCTTGGAAAAAGGCTTTGACAAGTTCGAGATTGGAATAGTTAGGACCGTAGAATTCACCCACGTTGAAGAAAGCCTTTGTGCCGTTAGCCCGCACCAAACTGATTACACGCTCCATTGCTTCAAAGGCCTGTTGCTGAGGAACTGGATCAGGTCTCCATGTCAGGCTCATCAGCCCGTAACCGGTTTGCAATTGGCCCAATTGCTTCTTTAATTCGTTTACCTTAGACATTGTGCTTATTTAAAGGAAAGCTCAATTAGCCTCTTCAAATGAAATAACACCATCATACTGCGTTTCAGTCCAGTCTTATATACGTCTTCTGGAATGGAAGGGTGGCAAATCCCAATCTCTTCTTTTTATGATATCTCCGCCCTTCACGCGTCTTTTGAATGTAATGGTGGCAAATGCGTGGCAAGGGGGTCTCAAAGGGTGCATTCGAGGCTCAATCGTCATACAGTTCAGTAACTGAAATGGTCATCCTGATTGTTACTCCCACTCAGAGTTACTTCCTGGACTCGACTTACGTCAAAAAAAGTTTATTACGTATTTTGGCCCGGTGTCTTTTCCCAGGGAACAAGTAGAAGGACTAAATGTTAACACGTTGGGTTTGATTCATAAAGAAAAGGGCGTAACTCTCGAGATCTCGGATCTAATACTAGCGTGAACTGTCATTGTGTGGATTACATAAAAAAAAGGTCCTATCGTACCTATCTATGTACATAACTCATCCATTAAAAACATCATGCTCACTCCTTAAAAAAAGTCATAAACTTAAGGAATAGTGGTGCAGAGAGAGTGTAGGAAAACAACGTCAGAAGCGCCGCCCACAACCTTGTCAACGATGCTGCCGTTAAACTTCTTACCATGAGCGTAGCCCATGTGAGCCTGGAAGGCAGCCTCGTCCTTGTAGGTCTCCTCGACGACAATGGTGCCGTCATCAAGGGTGTAGACCTCGAAGCGGACGTTACCAGGCTCCTTTCTGACGTGCTGAGCCATCTCAGTGATTGCGTTCTTGACGAAGGTCTCGCAACCTGGTAGGGGTTTCATGGAGGCGTATACGTTCTTAGCTGGCATTCTTTATATTTGGTGTTTGTTTCTGTTTTGTTTTTAGTGATGTATTAGGAGTAAGGGGAGTAGTTAACTTTTTCATGGATCTCTTGCAGCTTTATATACCTCCAAGAACACGGGCACATGATCGAGGTGCTCGACGAAGCGGCATATAATCTACGTTGCTCGTTAACTTCACGCCACCACCATTGCTAATTATCCGTAACGCGCGGCTTTGCACAGCACAATGATAGCAGTCGCGCCATTAGGGACGGGGTCAGTATCCACCATCCCCTGAAATCAACAATTAGTTACGGGGAAGTAGCATCATGTGGTGGCGAGGTGCCTAGCGGTTGTACGAAAGGGCAGTGTTCGTCGAGGCATAATGGCCCCACGTTGCAAGGGGGTTACTTCTCTGCGTGGTATGACGAGCTATAAACCGTGGGGAGGGGGCATTGAAGAAACCGCGACGCTGCTTCGCGGTACACTGACCCCATGGGGTAAGTAAAACTGTTCTCGAAGCTAATTCGGAATAATTGTGCCCTACGTCGGAACCTGGAGACTAACTTTCTTACGATTTTTGAAAGTTAAGACGGGTGCTGTTGGACAAAGTGCTTGGTGCCGAAATCAAGACTACGGTATTAGAGCTCTAGCCCGTATGTTTGGGGGTGGATCACCCGTACGATCTCCCCGCCCCCCTCCACCACCCCGCATGTCAATGGGGAGGCACTTTTGAACTGTTTCTTGGCCTAGCCAAGACCGCGGAAGAATTTCCCGGGGCATTGAGACTGAGAATGGATCCTAGAGAGAGCAATGTGTCGTTTTCTGTGTTTTAGAACGAGCGCGATACGCTGATGGATGAAAAAAAAATTCTTGTAGCAAGATTGGCATTGGCAACCGCTTGGGTGAGGAGGGGTTTTTGGTGACAGTGGGGTGGCGCCGCTCTCTTTGGTACCGCCAACTTGCTGTCCCTGTCTAACTCTTGCGCAGTAACCATCTTGATTTGATTTGTTTAATTCACACCAGCGGAATTTTTTTTTCAAACAAAATAGGTGCAAAGTCGATACTACTATAGTTTAAGTCGAAATCTCCAGAAATCTGCCTCTTTCCATTTTTTTTGCTGCATGAATATTCAAGTATTTATTCGTTAAAATATGGAAAAAAATTGAATCGTATGGACAAGTCCGGAGTCGAACCGAAGACCTCCCCCATGCTAAGGGGGCGCGCTACCAACTACGCCACATGCCCAAGAAATTTGACTGCTCGTGTTGATAATTTAAAAAACCAATTGTAGATAAAGAGGTCATTGTTTTCTCCAAAAATCCCTAACTTGGGAATTTGACCAAGGGAGGTGGCGAAAACAAAACTACTTGTAGCCCAAAAAAAAAAGAAGTACATCGGAGCAGAAGTACAGGAGTTTCTCTGGTGGATTACATTTTTTGATGCTTTGTTGAAGCTGTTGGGGTTGTTAATAAGGTGCTGATTTTGATTTGGTTTAGGGTTTTCCGACGGTTCATTATTCCCTTCCAGGAGCACTGCATTAGTTTGAGTTTTTTTTTATAGAGAAGATTATCAATGAGAGACTCCAATCATAGGTCTGTGCTGGCCAACAGACCCGTGGTTACCATCACATCGACAGTGTATGACCGCAGGGCACTGGATCTGAACTCAGATGTGCCATTGATAAATTCTTTGAATCACCTCACGTATTTGACGTCCAACTCTGGGAAAGTTAGGGAAACAATTGCCAACGATGGAGCTTTGGAAAGGCTGGTGTCTATCTTGCACGGGTGCCATGTGCCACTCTACGAGCTGTTACAGCTGGATCTAAAGCATGTGAGCCGTCACAGACGTGCAAGAATGGTTTGGAGACAGAAAAATCTAGCGATGTGTGCATGGAAATGGACTTTGGCATTCCAATGCCTCGTATTGACGGGCACTCGAGGCACGGAGCAGATCAGGAAAAAAGTGGTTCTCTCAGGTGTAGTACCCGTACTAGCAACGGTTCTGGACAATTATTTATTATACCACAAGGGCTACGATCATCTGCAGGGAACCAAGGTGGACGTTGATCTGAAAAACTTGAGCACGGAACAAAGTTACAAGGCGCTACGAAGGGACGAAGATGAGACGTTCGAGCAGTACATGGAGTATTTGACGGGAAGGGAAGATTTGAGGTTGTCGGACGATCCGGATTTTATCAGCGAGACTTTGGTAAGTACTTCAGGAACCCTTCCATCCGATTTTGCAGACATCTGGTCCACTTTCAAAAATCTAGACAGCGAAACCGAGAATAGCTCTGAGAACGAGAACGGTGATCATAACATGCATGCTGACGAAGACGCGTTGGCAGATAAAGAGATATCTGATGACAGCTGTTTTATGGTGGATGAGGATAATAAGTTGTCAATATCAATACCTCGAGATTTTTTTCTGGGGAGGATCATTCCCAAGCAGGACGACGTCATCTGGTCGTTGCAACTGTTGGCTTTTATCTCCAAGTACACATATATGAAGCAGCAGCTGCAAAGTGTTGAGTTAATAGAATCGCTGTCGTTCAGGTCTGTCATGGAGCGGGTCCAAAAAAGGGTACATGACGAAAAGGAAGAAAACTCCCTATCGGTGGAACCCAGTGAAGGCGAATTGATACATGACATGCCCGTGCAGGAGCAGGAGGATGATCCATTTTTGGTGGAATTGCTAGGGTTAGCCGACAAGTGCAAACACTTGGAGAAGGAAAGGGAATTAAAAAATGTAGTTCCCACGCAGAACCCTTTCCGATACTATAATGTGGTTATCCCTGAACAAAGAGTATCGCAGAGGATCTTGAAGGAGAGGCAGCTGGTGGCGACATTTAGAGAAAAATGGGATTATAACGAGTTGGTTACTGATTTGGATGACAGAACATGGGACTATGCTAGTTTAAAAGATTGCCACAATTTGTTTCCCCTGGTGGAAAGATATACAGTTAGTTCAAAGAACCCACACGACATGGTATACTGGAGCTCTGTGATCATGAGGAATTCTTGTCGGAAAAACGAAGTCACCGGTGTGAGACAGTGTGCCAATTTTGCATGCGGTAGATGGGAAGATTATCCAAGACAGTTTGCCAAATGCCGGCGGTGTAAGCGTACAAAGTACTGTTCAAGAGATTGTCAGCTGAAGGCTTGGACATATCATCGATACTGGTGCCATGAGGTGGGGTCCGGGATTAACACTGCGTCGAGCAACACTGGTGCCAACACACCAAGCGGCTCCACCGCATCCAGCAACGTGCCTTTGCCTACTGGGAATGGAAATATCATGGCGATAAATGCGGGCACGCCTACAGGAGTAACTCTGGGGCTCGGTGTCGATCTCCGAGGTACAGCTGTCACCACAACGGTTGTCGTGGAAGAAGTTGCGGAGGTGAATGCTGGTACTACAGCTGGAGCAACCACGGCAAGCACGAATACAGATGCGATAAGCAATATTGATAGAAATACCGGCGTGGGCAATATGCAACGCCTCCATAATGCTGCCCTCGATCAAGAGGATGAAATGATCACTACAGATGACAACGACAATGATAATTTTGCTTGAAACAAGCGTGGAACGGGAGAAAAGTAACTAGTAGTTTATTTAAATAAATTCATATGACGAAATTTCGGAGTTTTGTTGGTGTAAGAAATTAAAAAATGACTTATTTTTTGGAGTAGGAGAAAAATGATTAAACCTTGTCTCAACCAAAGACAACAGGTATGTTTGAGATAAAGCTTAACAACCAATTGAAAACTCATATAGAGACTCTTCAGGGGAATAATGCCAAGGAAGCTAGTTTTTCCGACCTGGACAGCATCTTGAAGAATGGAAGCATCTCCATGGAGGCCTTACTCAAGCTATACCAAGACCATTGGGAAAACCGAGTATCGCTACAGCGGTTGCTTAGTCCCCTTGATTTCAAATTCAAAACTGAGCGCACTCCTGGCGCTAGTTATAAACCAGCATTTAAAAAACAGCTAGAACAGCTAAAATTGCGGCAACAGGAAATGGATTACCAACTATTGATTAAAAAGAGTGGGCCCATTGGCGCCACCATGGATGAAGAAGGTCCAGTGACTCTTGCACAGATGCACCGTGAGGTTAAGGAGCAAATAACTACGGTTTTCAACATTTTGGTCAGCGTTTGTTCAGTTTCGTTTGCCCTATGGTATTGGTCAGGAAGTTCCAGTGGAATGGCCCTCCATAATCGAGTACTAATAAGTTTATTTTTTGGTATATTAGTGCTAGTTGCTGAGGTGGTGGTTTACAATAGCTATTTAAAACGGGTCAGCGAAGCAAGGGCCAGGGAGAAAGCCAAAACGGAGAGGAAAGAAGTCGTAAAGAAAATCGTGATCTAGTCGTGCTCCCCAGTGATGGATACGGCCATGGGTGCTGCTGGAAGAGATTCCAATGAATATTTGGAGGATTTCTTGCGGTTCCAAAACTTCGATGGTTTTGCCGTCTGTGATAAACTAAATCTTTGAACTGTGGTGAAAAAGGACCAATGCAGTATCATGAGGTATAACTCGAGAAACGTAAAATCTGGCCAGAGTTTCGGGGAAAATTGGATTGTTGAATTCTCATGTACTTGCCACATCATGTAGTCTGATAACCTTAGATGGCCACTGGTTCTAATCAAAAGATCACATTTGTCCGAATAAACGTCCAAATACATATTTCTGGTAAATTCCGAAATGGTCAGACGCCTTGGGTCTAGGTTTCCTTTGACGCATAGGTCCACTGACGTCTGAACACTGTGGTAGATGTCGTTTCTCGCCGTATAAGGAAAGCAGATGTACAATGTAAACTCTTCACCGTCACTAGTAATTTCCTCCACTTTTTTGATCTTCTCCTTCATCTCTTCAGAAACCAGCGAATGGTCCCCGACAATTTTCAATTTAGATTGGTATAAAGGGTCCCTGTAATCTTTAGCCCTACGTGCAAATTCATCAAGCTTGACGGAAAACATGTTGGTCAGTGCGTGGACCTCCTCCGGTGGTCTGTTGAAGTTTTCAATGGAGAATGCGTATGCGGACACGCAGCGAACCCCCATCTTCTTCAGCACGTAACATAGACTCAATAGCGTTACGCCGCCAGCCTCGTGGCCTCGTTTTAGTGGCATACCCATCTTTTTAGCGTAACGTCTGTTACCATCCATAATGAACGATACGTGTTGCGGAACGGGCCCGGAAGCCACAATATTGATCAACAAGTTCTGGAGCATCTGTTGCAACTTAACGAAGAGTTCAAATGACTTCAACCATGCAATTAAGCGACCCTTATAATTGTGAAACAATCGTGCCTTCCTCTCCTTCGCGGCGGCGGCAGGGTCTGAAGGTGAAACGATTCGCGATCTGATGAATCCTGGCACCTGCATGTTTGCAGCAGAATCGATTCTTTCGTATGTTTCGTTTTTTTGAAGAGTTGTCTCTAGTTCTTTTATCCAGAGCTTCAGATCAACATGCCTTATATATAGATGACCAAAAATTTAGCCGCCGATCCAAGAGGGCTCGCACGGCGGACCAAAAAAAAAGATATAGAACATTGAGTGGTAAAATTTGTTAGTTAAAAAAGTATTTAAAAACAGTTGGCTACATTAAAGTCTTCTTCTCAAAGTTATAGACCAGCTTCATGGTTTGCTCCATCATTGTGAGGCACAAGATGGTATGAGGAGCGATTCTGAACAGCTGTGCCTCAAAGCCCTTGTAAAGAGCACCGACGCCTTCAATCTTGACAGTCTTCATAAAACAATCAATGGGACCTTTATACAGATCACCCTTCTGGTTATAGATTCTGGTTAGGATGACATCCCATGGATTCATGACGACGGCGACACCGCAACCTGCCACAGTGCTTGCTGTCAGGTGAAGAGCCGTACCCTCTTGCATCAGGCCGTTGTCCTTAATCACAGACTTAGTGAGATTATAGAGCGGTAATTGTGCAGAAGATCCAGCACCAGTCCTCAGCATGGCGGCGTCGGTACCTCTGTAGAGGCCCCTAATGCCCTCAGTTTTGAAGATAGTCCTGAGACCATCCCAGACACCTCTATAGCGGGTCTGCTCACCGATGGCCACGGAATCAGAGTAAGATTGGAGTCTGGTCTTAACCAAGTAAAGTGGTGAGCCCAAAACTGCACCGAATATACCTGCTGAGCAACCTGCGAAGACGTTGATGGCAGGATTCTGCACGCTGTGTGGCAACTCATCCGGGTAGAATATTTTGTTAGTGAAGCCTCTTAGTGGCTCGTAAAGACCCAGCCTGGACCCATTCAACGCTATCTGGTATACGTAGGCGGCCATCAGACCCTTTTGGAGATTCAGAACACCTTCGTTGCGGAAAATCACGCCCATGGCTTGCACTGGGTTGGTGTAGACGCGCTGGTTGGTGGCAGACAATTCACCTTGCAGCTGCATTCTCGTCTTGACCAGTTCGATGGGGTTGGTCACAGTGACAGCCACACAGGCCGCCAGACCACCTGCTACAAAGGACCCAAACTTGGACACTTTCTGAGCCGGACTTAGCTGTACTTTTGCTTGCTCCTGCTCAGCTTCTGACGTGGCTGAATCGGTTTGAGACATGTTTTTACCACTTCCTTACGGGAATACTAATACAATAAAAATATTACAAGGTTGAAACAGTACGCTTCATTTGTTCAGTCTATGATCTTCCTTAAGACAAGTTAGTTCCTCGAGCCTTTTAAAAAAAAATATTGTTGCCGGTGCCGGCGAACTTTTCGCCGAAAGAAAAAAAAAGGAAGGTACAAAGAAATAGTCATAATCCTATAGAGAATTATTCGTGACTTCATTAATTATTCACAGGTTTATGTAAATTATCGGAAGTTATTATGCAAGGTGCTGCAGTCTGTGCAGTAATAGCCGTTCTCGCGACCAGAAAAGGAGCTTCGAGGCATCAGGTTGAACCTAGTGCCGCCGCAGACGTCGCAGCGTAGTTTGGGGCTCAAAAAGCTGTTGGACCTTGCCAGATCAGCATCTGTTGCGCTCGAGGAAAAACTTTTTCTTTTGAATGAATTGATGCTAGAGTTCGAGCGGCTCAAGAGCGCGTTTCTAAAGACGGAGTTCGACCTAGCACAATGCCTCGGTACCGAATTTGAAGTAGATTCACTTGGTACAGCAGAGTTGGGCTGGATGCCGTTAACCACGGGTGAGCTAAGCGTGCCGCAGCCTTTGTTTGCGTCGTTTACCAAAGAATCCGTGCTGCCAAACTTGTCCCTGCGTTCAGCGTCCAGAGGTTGTAACCTTTTAAGGACCCTCCTCCTGATGGCGGAGTACATGTCTGCTCGAAACACCCTGATGAGACCTGTACTGTCTGTGGTGATCATTATGGTACCGATGGCGTCCACCGCGTTAGGCATGAGGTTGCGGCTGGAACTGGAAGCGAAATCGAATGAGTCCTCATCGGAGTCTTCGGAATCGTTATTGCATTTGTCATGGTGCTTCTCCTCTCCCAGCATCTCCAACGTGTCGTCGCTTTTGTACAGTAATAATGACAGTTCGCAAATGAGATCGTTAGATAGCGAGAGAGCCTTGGAAGTCTCTGGTGGTGCAATAATTGCCGTAGTGACTGGGGAATGGTGTGCATGGAATGAAATGGAATAGTTGTTCTTGCGTTGCTCTGTGGCACCGTGGTGGCCATGCTGCAGAAAATTTTTCAAATGCAACGGATTATGAATATGGTGGCCATGCTGTTGTTTCGATTCGGGCGAATTCTGCGAGCTCACTTTACTCTTGCCCTTGTTAAGCAAGCTTCTTAAGCTACCAGATCTCTTGATTCCACCCTGCTGGGGGCTACCCTCTTGCCCTTGCTCGGAAAAGCTGCTCGATTGTAATTTCCAACCGTAAGCCCAATGGTCGTTACTACCAGAGATGACCACGGCCTGGTTATGCGAAATCACTAATTGGGCACTATGCTGGGAGGCGCCAGATTCGAAACCTCTCAATACTTCTACGCACCTTTTGGTCTTTAGTTCAAAGATGCGCACTCGTGAATCGTTGGAAGTGGCCATTAGTTTCAAAGACTTGTCACTGGGCGCTTGGAAACACTGCAAACAAGTGACTCTGGGCCCATGGTGTGGCTTGGAGCCAGGGACAAAACCCTGTGAACTCTTCTGCTTTTGGGTATCCTTATCCGTGACGTGGAACCAGGAGACTAAATGGAACCCTTGGGTCTCGAGGATGTATATGTAGCCGTTAAACGTCCCCACGACGGTAAAATTGCCCGCCTCTGGCGACAAGGCCATCGAGGTAACTAAATCTTGACAGTCAAATTCAAAAATCACTTCTTCGTCCAGAATAGACCACATTCGGCACTTGTGATCGAGGCAGCCGCTGAGGAAAAATCTGTCATCCATTGGAAAGAACCTTACGCACGTTACAAAATCAGGGTGGTAGAAAGTCTTGAGGGATTGTTCACGGCTCACATGCCACAGTCCCACTGTTTTATCCATCGATGCAGTGATCAAGAAATCGTTTTTGGACCAATCCATATCTAGCACATCACTCTCATGTTCCCGAAACACTTTTTGTGCGTGCGGTTGAAAAACGGGCGCATACAAGTCAATCGCTGATAGCTTTGCCGTATCCTTCTCAGCCTTCTCAGCCAACTTCTGACCTTTCTTGGACAAATTTGTATTGGAGCCACTGGAACTTATACCGCCATTTTGCTTTGCCAGCATGGTGTTTCTCCTTAGTGCAGAGGGAAGTTTCCCCATATATTCCATTTCCCACCTTTCAACGGGGGAACTGATCACTTTCCAAATCCACACAGATCCATCTTTACTACCCACAGCCATATGATTCCCATCATGACTAAATTTTGTCACCCAGATCGCCCTGGCATCCAGCGGTTGTCCCTTGGGCGGCACCCCTTCGTCATGGGCTCTCAGCTCTTGCGCCAAAAATAACCTTCTAAACTGCTTCAAATTCTTACCACGCTTTATAAGTTTAATATAAGGGGGATTCTTCAAATAATCCTCAAACTGGTCTCTATCGATCGAACCCAACACACCTCTCACCAAATTCTCTGTGGTACCTGCATTCGCAGCATTGGGTCCCGTACTCTTAAGAAGCCTTTCCCTAATCTTAGCCAAAGATGTGGGTGACTGCTGGGGCAGCCTAGGCGCCTCTGGATCAGTATGCCTTTTGAAACCTAAGGGCTGGAGATCAGCAGGATACTCCCTATCTAAATCATCTTTATTCGTCTCTCTCTGACTGCTAGCCCTTGGAGTTATGACAGAGGCCTGAGGACCTCCACTTGACCTACCATCTGGAACTTCCGCTCGCCCACGGCGTGAGGCTTTACTCGATCGCATGTATCGTGGCTTTTTGACTCTTGATGGAACTTTATCTGCCTTGACCCCACAGGAGATCGAATCGCTACGAAGTTGTCGCTACTATCGATTATGATTTTACCAGGAGACTTCCAATTGCCAAATTCCACCTCCTTGATTCTCTTGGTGGTAGCCCTCGATCAGTTCGAGAGTTTGCTCCCACGTTACACACTCAAAGGTATATGTTGTGACCCCTTCAGCTGTTAATACGGAGATGTAGTACGATCACAGATCAAAACAACGTAACTTAACAAAGCCTAGAGACTTTACTGGCAGCAATAGAAGCTTAGAATTTGATCCCCTTGTCAAACTTCACCTTCAGCTTTGTCATATTCGGCTTTTATTCTAGTCAAGCAAATTGCGAACATTTCGCCTCCCGCGAGGTAGCTGGAAAATTCGACGCCCCGGCTCCAAAATTCAAGAGTAGTGAGCTTGACAATATAACAAGCTATATTTTTGACAAAGGTGAAAGCCGGAGTTGCCTTAACATGTCTGTGAAGCCCATTGACAGTTTCATCTCGAATAGTGTGAAGCTGTTCGAAGCGAATCCGTCGCAGACAACGTTCTCCATAGCTTATAGAAGTAAAGCTGTTCGTGATGATAAGAGTAGGCCCAAAGTAAGCTTCAAGACGCATAATGCGCATTTGGGGGCCCATTACAATTTTCAGACGAATAAGAGCAAAGACGTGTCGAGGCTGCTGAGCGCACTGGGGCCGCGAGGTGTCACTGTGACGCTTGGAAGAGTTGAGAGACACAAGAAGCTCAGGAAACTCAAGAAAGCGGGCAAGAAAAGCAAGAAGAGTGCCAGGACTAAGGACGTGGTGGGAATGAGTACTCTGATGGTGAATACAGATGTCAAGGAGTACAAGCCTGCTGTTCAGGCGCCAAAACAGGACCCTAAGAAGAAAAAATCAAAATCCAAAAACAAGAAGAAGCGTTAAAAATGGATGTTAGAAAAAGTATGTCATTATATTGTATGTTATATATATATATTATAGTAAGTTGAACCAGTCAACTCATTTCCTGGACCTCTTTTTTTTACTCTTGTTTTTCCGGCTCTTCTTCTTTTTATTATTGGATTTAGCAACGTTCTTTGGAGCGACACCAGCGTTCTTTATCGAGGTAGCCTCTTCCTCCGGTTCATCCACCACCCCCGCGGAATCTTCTGCATTCTGCACACCTTCATCATCATCGTCGTCGTCCCCCTCTTCGGTGAAATTTTGTTCTCTGTCGTAAGCCGATGTATGTCTCTCGTAATTCTGCGGTTCACGGCTTCCCGAACCTGCGGTCGATTCCAAGGGGGAGCAACTCCGAGGGGCCTCTGGAGGGACAAAAGTGGCACGTTCTACATTGCTGCCCACATTGATATTGATATTGCCAAAAAACGCATCTGGATCCTCGCCCTCCGCGTACTTGGGTGGTAGGTCTTCACCCTTTTGCAAAACCGTATCCTTCTTGATCTCTGCCCCGTTGTACGAAGGTGGTACACCGATCTCACCAAACAGACTGCCGAATGCATATTTCTTGACGTTCGCCTCCACGAACACAAACCCTAGTTGGCCCAGGTTCACATTCAACTCCACCTCATCAGATGTCAACTCGCTCTCCTCACGAATATCATGAACCCGCTGCAGATCCTTCGGTAGATCAATTTCCCTAGCTTCTGCCAGCGCATCACGCAGATCTACGTTATCAGGGTCCTCCAGCATACCGTCCCTGGTGTAAGTCCTTGTGAAAGCTGCATTCATCGACCCCAGACTGACAAAAAGATCGATTCCCACATTCTGAGTCACATCCATCAATTTCTTGCCATTATGAGTAATGAAAATGGTACCCGTCCTGTACCTATAGCCGAATCCAACTACATCGCCTTCTTGCAACTTGGGCAGCAAAGTGCTGGCCATGAAAGGATTGTTGATACGCAGTTTTCCCGTGGATTCATAAGCAATGGAATATATGGACATTCCAGGTAGCCTAAAGTATGGGTAGGGACATGTGGTTAACCCTATGCTAAACACAGCATTCGAGTCTGCCACGTGCTTGAACACTTTGACTTCGAAGTAGACGGCCGCTTTCTTGTTGAACGGAAGTGGATAGTTCATCACCGTGGAGGAGCTCTTGTTGTATTTTGTAAAGCTCACATCTAACTTGTCTTGAACCACTAAGCTGGGCAAGAAGTTGCCCTGTTCATCCGTGTTATCATTAATACTAGGTAAGAAAAAATAACTCTGCATGCCCCTGTCTGTAATGAATTGCAAGTCTGCTTCGTTAAGAAAAGTACCGAATTCTCTCACATTTGGTGGATTCACCTTTTGAAATTCCTTGGCATGGTTATACAGCTCCACTTCAAACTCTGACATCCGAGGCAACTCTTGAGCTTCTTGCTGCTGCAAGGCCGCCTCATCGTCAAACTGACCCGGAGATGTAAAGCTGGAGTCCAATAGTATGCCACTACGTTTCTTGGTGAAGAAAGAATGGAGCCCACCACTCGCACTACGGCTTCCACCGGCTTCCTCTTCATCAAATTCTGCCTCATCGGACCCACAGAAGGTAACATAAACGGCTACGACAACCAGAACCAACATTAAGAGTGCGAAGGTAACCGACAAACTTATCAGAAATGCCAAACTGATGGTTCCAGAATCGTCCATGGGCGGTCCGGGGTAAGGATCATTCACAGAGTCCACCTCCGCGTTGTAAAAGGAGACCATAGAATCATCACCCAAGGGGACAAACATCGTCAAATGCTAAATTCAACCTCAGACCAGAAAGTAACGGTTCAGTAATCTTCCGATACCTTTCCCACCTTTATCTATTGAACTTCCCCGATAGACCAATCCTTCTTAACAATGTAAGGAGGAAACTTTTGACCTCACAACCTAAGCACATCACACAACACGATCGTTTGGTAAAAGTAGTATTGAAAGAAGTTTGATTAGATAGTGTATTTGAAATGCATATCAATCCTCAAGTTCGTCACTCTCATATTCTCCGCCTGCCTCACTCCATTCTATGTAGTAGTCCCTCATCATTTGCTTGTAATGGTTGAGGAAGAGCGGGTCATAGGGGAAATAGCTTTGCAAGTCTATAAACTGTTGCCTTGTGGCAAGGGACCAAGTTGAAGCGGCAACTAATTGCGAGGATTTTTTGTCGGTGTCGACCCTGCCGATGATGCCCCTGAGACGCTCGTTGTTGTTATTTTCAATGATGCTGAAGCAGCAGGCGACGTCCTCATGCTGAGCAATGCGGGCGAACATGAGCATTACGTTCTCGTTACAGTACTTGAGAGGGTTGAACTTGGTTATGACCATACGAGGGAAGAACTTATCCAATTCGCACTCCCAAGTGCCATCTGCGTCTCTAAACATTGGGTATCTGAAGCAAAAAATGTAGCATAGTGCCTGGAACGCGGCGTAAAAATGCTTGAATCTTTCCATCCCACCTGGTTGATCAACTTCTTCTTCACGCTCCAAGACGTAGCGGTTTAACCACGAGGTCAAATAGCTGGAGACAAAGATTATTTGCGTCCTCGACAATTTCTTGGCGCGAGCAATGTATGAACCCAAATATTGTAGCGATTTGATCTTCTTTTCAGAAGTTTCTGTGGGCGAAAAGGATATGTCTATCAGAGTTACTAAGAAAGAATCCATGAGCTCGATTTGCTGCTGTGAGATATGGAACACGATATACTGGATCGATTTCGTATAGTAGGTGGGCAAAATATGCGATTTGAAAAGTGTGGTCAAAGTATTGAAAATGGTGACGCCGTCTCCGGACTGCAAGCTCTCTGGGGTCAATTCTTTTTCGAGACGCCCACTCACCAGAGTCAAAATGGCGTCTAATTTTCTGGACAAATCCTTAATGCTTTGGGAAACTTTCACATTGTATTCTTCCTCACCTTCTAAGTTGTCCTCGAGAATTTCGTCCTGCTCCTCATCTTGAGCTGTCATGTCGGCTTCGGGAGCCCCTTCCTCCTCCTCCTCCTCCTCCTCCTCATCGTCTTCATCACTGTTTTCAAAATCTTCTATATCATCGTCCAACTCATCCAATTCATTTTGCAGTGCAACATCTAGCGAAATAGTCCTCTCAACGATCAAAGACCACGCCTGAAATTGCAGCTCTTTGCAATAAGACGTTAAGGTCAGCAAATTGGAAATGTAATTCATCAAGTTTCTGCTGGTATCATTGTTGTTGGGAAAATATCTCACCAAATACACATCAATATACCCCATGGAAGATGGGATCATTTGGAGGAAATATTTCAACATTGAATGGTGATGCACAGTACTTTCGGGGGGCAAATTGAAACCTGATATGAAAGACATCGATACATCCTGCCACCACTTCGGTATGCTGGAGCACAGAATCTTAATGAATAACATATATTTATTTAGAGTGTGTGGTGGCAGTTCCCACCATTTCTCAAAGTTTATAATGGACTGTATCAGTGGGGCCCTCCTAGACGAGTCTATTTTGTTGATATTGCTGGCTAACACGTCTAAAAGCACACCTAAGTTCTCTGCACTTATCCTCTGGTCACTGCTAGCAGGTTGTGCAAGTTGGTTAGCCACCATGTCTAACTGCGTTGTCTCATTCTGAGCTATATGTTAGTAAATCGCACCGAAGACAAGCTGCTTGCAAATTACCATACCTTCTCCAAATCGCTCAAGGCAGATTTTAGAAATCTCTTGTACATCTCTGCAGTGAACTCCTTATCATCACCATCTTCTGGTACTGCAAACTCCACTTTGCGCTTCTTAGGCTCCAGACCCATTGAATCCTGTACCGGACGTTTACCACTCTGTTCGAAAGCCATCATCATCATGGCTCCACTATTGGTAGTTTTGGTCCTTCGTTGTTTAAGTCTGTGTGTGTTCCAACAAATTACAAGGAAATAAATCTGAGATGATCATCTCAAAATTTTTTTTATTTAAAAAAAAAAGGGAATGATAATAAAGGCAGTCGCACAGTACGACAAATGGTAAGAGTAGCTATAGCAGTAATAACAGTATGATGCATATTTTTGTTGTATGTAGAGAGCTTTTATATCGTCTATCTGATGCTCCTCCCTTGGACCATGGAGCTTCCTAACTGTTCGTTACCCACGTAGGTCCAACCGCCGAATTGCTTTTGCACGCTTTCGCTGAGGAACTCATCAACCACACTGTCAATTGGTTTCTCCCTCGTGAATTCCTGATCAAAATTGCTCGTGTCCATGGCACTGCTCACCGGTGGTTTGTAAGGAGGAATGTAACCTTTCATTAGGAGACGTTTCCACGACAGTTGACTAAAGAAGGGATGCATTTTAATTTCTTCTGAGCCGTGGTAACCGAGACGCCTCTTGGGGTCACGGCTCAAAAGACCAATCAAGAGGTCCTTGGCGTCACGGTCAAACCCATCGGGAAACCTTAGAGGCTCCTGCAAAATTTTCTTGTACATCTTGGGCACGTCCTCGTCGTAGTAAGGGGGTAATCCCGTCAACATTTCATAGAGCAGCACACCTAAGGTCCACCAGTCGACAACTTTAGAGTAACCCTGTCCCAACAAAAGTTCAGGGGCCAAATATTCCGGAGTACCACAAAACGTGTCGGTCTTGTCCTTGTCCTTCATGTTCAATTTGCATAAACCGAAATCACACAGCGCAATGTGGCCTTGGTAATCTAGTAAAATGTTTTCGGGCTTTAGATCACGGTAGATGACGTCCAAACTGTGCAAAGTCTCCAGGGCACACAATAGTTCAGCCGTGTAAAATCTCGCACGTGACAAGTCGAACCTCCCTTCCCTTTGCAAATGGTAAAATAGCTCACCACCGTTGATAAATGCCAGCACCAGGTATAGTTTTTCTTGAGATTGGAACGAAAACTTCAGGGGGACAATGAAGGGGCACTCTACACGAGCCAAGACGGTTCTCTCTGCCAAAGTATGTGTCACTTCGGATTTCGAAACGATGTAGGATTTTCTCACAGCTTTCAAAGCGTACACCTTTTGGGTATCCTTTTTCCTCACTTGCATGACTTTACCGAAGGATCCTTTGCCGATGACCTTAAGCAGGTCGAAATCGTCAATGGACAAAGACTTGTTCTTGGAAGGTTTGTAATCTACGCTAAAATTGATGCTTCCCCAGCCGTTTTCCAGCCTAACCCAATGATGGTTATAGAGCCTAATGTTAGCTGCAGAGTCGATCTTTAAATTCACCGGTAGCAGGAAAGAGTCCAGATGGATGTCCTGATTTGTATTGATCTTACTGAACATCACCCTCAGTCTCTCATCCGTGGCGCCCGTCTCTTGCTGCCACGTCTTGGAGGGAAGTAAAATAGAGGGTATTCTTGCGAAGACGTCGATTTTGAAATAGGGTAGTTTCCTCGTGACATCAAAAGTAGAGATCTTGTTGAACACCGGTTGCACCATTGTACCATATTCCGGTTCAATAGTAGCTACCGTGTTGTCGAATTCAATCGTAAAATAAAGTAGTGGATTCAGTTGATCGGATCCGGGAAGCATGATCGTCGAGGGAATGAATCGTGTACAAACATCTCCGGGCAAGAGACACTCATCGGCAGGTCCTGTCTTCTGTAACTGCATCCTCGACAACTGCGAAACCAGCGCGTCAACTTCACTTGAGAGGCTCGACCTTTTAGAAGTCACCCCTGAGCTCAACAGCTTGCCCAAAATCTGCTCGTTGGAAGTAATGGGGAAGGGTAAGCTAAATCCATCCCCGTTGTAAACTTTGATGGTTAAAATCCCCGGCGCAGAGGTAGACTGAGGGGGGGCCGTAATAGGAACATCCGGCGGTGCAAATTCGTCAGAACGGCGTGAATCGCAGAATGGGTCCTCGGGATTACCAATAGACTCCCGCACGGTGGATGCTGAGGAGGAAGCATCCTGTGAGAGACGCACAGGCGCTATCGATGAAGAGGAGGGGACTATTGTCTCCTTACGGTCCATACTGGGTCTCATATACCCATTTTCACCATCTTCACCACTATCCATCTCTTCACTACCTCTAGAACCTTCCCTGTGATGGTGAAACACGCCATTGTGGCCGTTGTGATGGCTACTCCTGTCCTTTTCCTTGTCCCTATCGCCCTCCTTGTCATCTTTCGACTTTCCAAACTTGAACTTTGATATTTTCCAATAGTACATCTTGCAAACGTCGGGGTCTTGCAACACTCCCCAAGTGGTCAAGTGTGATCAACTATTGTGGATCTCTCTCGAGCTTTATGTCATTCATTTGTTTGTTCTGCTAAAGGGGAAACCTTTGGATTTCTCCCAAGGCCATTTTGCTCGGCAGTGACAAATCACCGTGCACGGAATATATAAGGTCAAATCAAATAAATGATTGCCTAGTAATCATATCATAAGCTACTCAAAAAAACTATGTATTGACCTGCTCAAGTCTTGACCGTTGGTGTCTCAGTGCCCACGAATTCTTTGAATTTCAAAAACTTGACCAACATGTCGATGGTGGGCCTCAAATACTGTTCCGAAGTGAGCGCATACTTAGACTTATCGTCGGTGTACTGCTCAATGTAGAGTCTGATAGTGGCACCGGCAGATCCTGTGCCTGAAAGTCTGAGAACTGTTCTAACACCGTTGGATAATTTCACGTACAGGCCTTGGTGGGACGAGACGGAGCCGTCCAAATCCTTGTACTCGAAATCCCCGGCATCTACCACGGTCAAAGATTGATCCAATGGGAAGCGCGAACCTTTGACATGAGGATTGCTAACAAATTCTCTTAAAAGCTTAATCACTTTATCGGCGTCTTGAGAGGACACATGCTCGTAGTCGTAACGAGTGAAGAAAGTGCGACCGTATTTCAACCAAAATTCATCCTGGATGGTCTTGATGGAGGCCTCCTTGGTAGGATTTAGCTTGTTGTAGATTGCCAAAATGTTTAACCATGCGATGATGGCCCACATACCGTCCTTCTCCCTCACATGGTTAGAGCCAGTACCAAAGGACTCCTCACCACAGATAGACACTTTCTTCGCTTCGAAAAGGTTACAAAAGAATTTCCAACCGGTAGGGACCTCGTAGCAGTTGAGTCCATGGGACTTGGCAACACGGTCAATGGCGCCCGACGTCGGGAAGGAACGGGCTAATCCGTATATACCCTGCTTGGCGAAATACGGAATCTGACTAGCGTACTCGGCAATAATGGCGACCGAATCGCCGGGGGACACAAAGGCGGGACCAGCACCATAAATCATGTTCCTGTCACCGTCACCGTCAGAGGCGGCACCAAACTCGATGTGTTCCCTGTCGACCCTATCAACCAGACTACGTGCATAGGTCAAGTTTGGGTCAGGGTGTAACCCGCCGAAATCTGGCTTTGGGTGGCAGTTCTGCAAGACTTCATTCTCTGGCAGACCCAACTCGTCCACAAAGATCGCCTTACCATAGGGTCCGGTGACACCATTGAGAGCATCAAACAAAAGTTTCCAATTCTTCGTGGACCTCTGTTCGTGGACAAATTTGCCGATGAGATCAAAATCAAAGATCTCTTTCAAAAAAGTCACATAGGCCTTTGTGGTGTCCACCACATCCAAAACAAGGGGTCCCAACTGCTGCTCACCCAAAACACTCAAATCCAACTGAGGGAATTCAGGCATGATCTGGTAAGATGCCAGGTTTTTGGAGGCTGCCCAGATAGCATTCGTCACGCTTTCTGGAGCGGGAGCACCATTGGCCAGGTTATACTTAATACCCATGTCGTTTTTGGGGCCACCAGGATTATGGGACGCAGTAAGAATAATACCACCAGTAACTTTCGCCTTGTGGTAGCTTCTGATAATGTGTGAAGCAGCTGGGGTGGACAACAACCCGTGTTGGCCTACAACAAGTCTGCTCACACCATTGGCAGCACCTATAGCGGCGATCTTGTGTAAAATCACATCGTTGTAGTAGCGACCGTCACCACCCACCACAAGCACAGATCCCTTGGAACCTTCTGGGATCGCCTCGAAGATGGATTGGATGAAATTCTCCGTGTAATGGGGAGTATTTTCGAAGACACTGGTTTTTTTCCTTAGACCTGAAGTTCCAGGTTTTTGGTCTTGAAAGGGAGTGGTAATCACAGTTTGCACAGAATATGACATATTGAGTTGCGCTTATGACTGTAAGTGATTTACACAACACAATGACCGAGGAGCACTTAGAGCTCTTTTATAATTGTTCTCGTCAAGGAGGTGATTTTCTTTAGGGAGGGCGGTAGTGGCCAATCTCGCGTGTACAAAATAGAAAATGAGATCAGACATGAACCGCGTAGCCGATGATGCCAAATATATACATATTATAAAGTAAAAAGATTTCAATCAGACCTTGAAAGTAGAGTCTGTAAATTCGGCACGTCTTCCTCTTCGTCCTCCTCATCTTGCATATTCGATCCTCCTTTCGGATTTCTCTTGATGCTGAGTAGCTTTTGCAGGCGCATCAACAGCTCATCGCCTTCTTTAGTTTGTGTATAGTGCGGTGATATTTTAGCCAATAGCACTTCTGGCATCTCCGGCACCTGAAAATCGGATCCGTTGATCAGGCATTGGTGGATCCACTCCAGCAGCACCTGTTGCGTGCGGTGGAGGTGAATTGCTGGAACACGCAACGGATCCTCGTCCGTTGCGAGCTTTCCGTGCGGCAGTGGTAAATTGGTTTTTCTAGGGGGCTCCATGATACCGTAGTAGTGCGAATCTGGGGTACTTGGTTCGCTGTCCATGTCAAAGAGGTCGATATACTGCGACATGAGAGAGTCAATTTCACTGGAATCTTCTTGCTTGATCTCACGCCCAGAGGTTGTGGTACGGTGGAGGAGCCGTGGGAAATCTGAGACTCTCTGGTCCTCTGCAAATGGAAGCCTACACCAGATAAGTGTGCGGATATCGTCGACCAGCAGGGGAGACAGCACACCCATCTGCACTTCAGCACCAGCCTTGGCGACAAACCGCACTATGGCGACCTTGCAGCCTTGGAGCATCACGTCGACGAAGGCACTGAATGCCACAACGTCCTCGATGCCGCCCACCCTTGAATCTGCCAGGAGGAAACGAGACTCAGAGTGCAACCAGTGGCGTGGCAGCGCGTCCATGTCCATGAACCCACGTATATCAATTCCTGGCAAGGTGGACATGGTGAGCTGCCCTCTCAGTGAGGGGGGAAGCACCACGTAATCCGCTCCGTAGCGATATGCCTTGGTAATAGGCTGCGGTGAAACTTGCACTTCGCGGTCACCGTCTAGCACCTCGTATTCTACCACGCTCTTGACTGGCTCATAACTCACACGGCCGTACAACTCTTTCCTGATCACCGTTTTGCGATGCAGAGGCGCCGCTGGTTTGGTCGCCGGGAAACCCTCTACTTTGATGTTAATGCTACGACGATCGCGCTGCTCTGGTTTCCCTAACTGCAATTGAGCCACGTCTACCCCCAACCTCATCTCCCCAGAAAACACTCTTACTGGTTTGATCGCCCCAGAGGGCAAAGAGGTGATTTCTCTGAGCAGATCGTTGATACGAAACACAGAAGAGCCCGGGACGGCGCCAATGAGCTGTCCCCACTTCGTTGCATTATACTCCCGGGTTTCTGCCGTACAATCCACTAGTATGAGCGTTAGGTTGAGTTCTTCTGCTAAAACACCCATTTCGTCGCCGCTCAGATCGAGCCCATCCAAATCGTCTGTGAAAACCACCAACTGTCTCGCCATTTTGCGAGCTTTGAAATGTTCCCTACAGTCCAACGATGCCACTAGCAGACATTGCACCATGGATGAATCGGCGCTCTCACCCTGACCTTCCTGGGACGCCCCAATGTCTTCGCAATAGCTCTGCAACTGCCTCAAGGTGCTAATAGTAACGCCAACCGTAACTGGGGCCAGAAACTTTTGAACCTGGTACACTGCAGGTACATTCTGGGAATTCTTGGACACTTGACAATTGGCCAGGTAGCAGCTGATCCAGTCCGTCTTCCTCCCACGCTTGCACTTATCCAGCAACGTGTATTCTAGGTAGGCAGCGGCTTTAGAAACGCAGCCCTGTGCCACCATCGGGAGAGACACATCCACGATGAAAGTGCTGCATTCCGCCATGTTCCGTGCGTGATTACGCCTATTCGCACTGTGTCATTAGCTGACTCATCGAGTATGCGATGTATTATAGTTGACCCACCGCACGGTCAAGGGTACATGCGATCACAGGATCTAAGAAGGCTTATCGTGAACATTTGAGGTCGTCGCTGACCACACATCGCCTCGTGTGGGACAAAGCAAATGAGCTTCGAGTTGTCCCTATTGCCAATACAACTGGGTCAATACAATCTAAACATGAACGTATATAAGCCGTACACGCTTGCGAGTTCTGGCACAGCAGAGATGAAAGAGAAATAGGGTGTCTCATGGTCGGTGTGTTTGATATGTTTGGTTACGGTAATTCTAGTGGCCATCGCCCCCAGCCTAAGAGTCGCAATTCCTCTGCAAGGGGTGCTATGTACATGCATGCCCCCGAGTACCGCGGTCCTTCGAGAAAGAACAGTGTGGTATCTGCCGACAGCGACGACTCAGGGAAACCTCAGACGCTGGTCGATCTGAATAAGATTTCTCACGAGGAGTTCCAACGGCTCTACCACAGCATGCCCAAGGGTGAACCCAACAACAGGGTCAATTTTTAGGACGGTTGGTGTTACAGAGCCGTTCACTCTAGAGTAGTTATTTATGGGATTTGATATTGGTTTGATTTAGATATATATATTTTGTTTGCAGCTGTTGGTATAAAAAATCTTCGATTATGTTTGAGACGAGCTATTCTATCCATTCTTGATTTGCAGATATTGGTGGGGCTGTATGCAGGCTTCTCACTACAAAATGCAAAGTTCTTTGTTGAGAAAATTCATGAGTTTCTGAAACTTTGAAAATTACCTACTTTCTTTACAACAAGCTCTAAACCCATTGGCCGTAAGTGCATGTTTGCTTGCTATATTCAAAAGCTGCCAGGTCGTCTGAGTTCGCCAGAAGTGCATCAGTTTTTTCTATTGCCTCTAAAGCACCAGAAAAATATGTATCTAACATTCAATCCCGGAGCTCAAAGTTATACTAATATGTTCTTTCCATACTCTTCCCTTCAACCTCACCATGGTTAGGCCAAAGGAGCTTCCAAGTAGTTAATCTTAAAAAAAAATAAAAACCGACCAATTCAGCACGCCTTTGGTTGTTGATACTACAACCTTACAATAATCAAACACCTTGGAAGGGAACGGGTGTTGTAGTATTCGAAATTCCTTACATTCGATTTCACTCGAGTCATTCCCTCCATCGCATCTTCAGCCGCACCTGCCAGGCAAGGCAGGCACCGTTTCATGCAACGAATAATACAGCCCCTCAGGCAACGCTCCCCTGTTGATAGTATAACTAATGCCCACCCCTCAGGGATTGTTGCCCTTATACACTTCTTCGACAACACATTATTATCCATTTATGGGTTTGTGTCCCCCCCACCAAGATTGCTTGACACCTCTGGCATTCCAAACTAAACGCAATAGGCGCATTAGTAATAAAGTCGTTTATGTGACCACGGTATGCCCGGTAGCAGGTGTATTTCTACCCCGAGTACCCCTCAAGACCCCTTACTCCACTTCAAGGATGCGATGGATGACCTTACCCACCTTTTCTCTCGCCTATATAAGAAGGCCAAACTCCCCAATTGTCACGACTTTCTCCGCTCTACTGAAGGCAACCGCAACACAATGGTAAACCTCTGGGAATCATTTGAAGTATACAACAGAAAGAAACACTCCTCCGACCCTTCGATGTTTGGAGGTAACCACTCCAACATCGGGGACACGAAGACCGCCTTCCTATACTCACGTGAGAGACAAGAAAGGCGTCCCTCAAATGCCTCGTCGGTCTCTTCCGAGCCATCTGAGTCGTCTGTTTCGCCTGTCGACGTCGACGGGAAGACTCGAATGGTCGACCTTTCAACGCTCTCCCAAAACGAGTTCAAGAAGTTGTACGAAAACACGAGAAAGGGAGAACCCAATAACAGGGTCAATTTTTAACTGTGCTGGACACAGAAGATATTTTCTAAACATATATAGCGTAGTAGTTTAGCAGCCCAAATGGTCATTTTAATAGTGCAAAGACACGGTCAAGGTTATCACAACGCTGCCGATGACAGGTACGGCCCCCTATGGGACAGCTATTGGTCCTACCAGGAGGGCGATGAGCACGGTTCGTGGGTAGATGCCAAATTGACACCACTTGGTGAGGAGCAGGCTAAGAGTCAGGGACCGCTGATGCAGTCCCTCGTGCAGAGGTATGGGGAGCCGCGTGCCTTCTTCTGCTCACCGATGCGGCGGTGTTTACAGACTCTTATGGGGACCTGGGGCCCAGTGGACCAAGTGGTCGTGATAGAGGAGTTGAGGGAGACGCTTGGAGTCCACGCATGCGACAGAAGACTGCCCCATTCGCAGGTGCTAGCGGAACTATCCGAATGTAAGGCCTTGTTTCATTACGACGAAGGGTATCCCGAGGAGGATCAGCTGTGGAAGGTAGACCACAGAGAAACGGATCAAGAGATGGATGACAGGTTACGGATCCCATTACAGCGCATCCTAGATCAAGGGCCCGAGGGAGTGGTCTCTATCACGTGCCACTCGGGTGTCATGAGGAGCCTGCAGAGACTAATGAAGCTGCCGGAGGAGGTGATTCAGCCAGCAGGTGTCATGTGCATCGAGCTTAACGATCGGGTGGCAACCAGATTGGCATAGCGTGGCGTTCACGCACCTCGTATTGCTCTCTTTCTCTACCGGTCCGGTAACGGTTCGACTTTTTTTTTTTTTTTTTTTTCACTGAGTCATCGCGATGCACATTTGAAAAAGTTTGAAAATTTTCTATAGGATATTAAAGACTAGTAGTGGTGAACCAGTTCAAGTTATAGATTTCAGATTAACTGATCCACTTTTCGAGATGATCAGACAGGCCACTGGAAAGCAGATGGCTGCCACACACTGTGCTGTGCGCAGTGCTGTGCGCAGCGGTGTGCGCACCACTTCATGCAGCTTTAAGTGCTATACGCTTCGCTACCACAGCACTACGATCCCCAAGCAGAATAGTGTCGCCACTGCTGCTGCCAAAAGGCCCGAGCCAGCGCCCAGCTTCAATGTAGAGCCTGCTGGTAAACCTAGCAACCTGCAACAAAAGCTGAAAAACAGCCAGCAGGAGATGGACAGCTCGTTTATCGGGCTCACAGGCGGTCAGATCTTCCACGAGATGATGAGGAGACATGATGTCGACACGGTGTTTGGGTACCCTGGCGGTGCCATCTTGCCTGTCTACGATGCAATCCACGACTCTGAGGCCTTCAACTTTGTCCTGCCTCGCCACGAGCAAGGTGCGGGACACATGGCGGAAGGCTATGCCAGGGCCACGGGCAAGCCAGGTATCGTACTGGTGACGTCTGGTCCCGGTGCCACTAACGTTGTGACACCGATGACAGATGCCCTGGCTGATGGTGTCCCCCTTATCGTGTTCACTGGTCAAGTGCCCACTTCTGCAATTGGCACAGACGCCTTTCAAGAGGCAGACGTGGTGGGCATCTCTCGCTCGTGCACCAAGTGGAATGTTATGGTCAAGTCTGTGGACGAATTGCCTCGTCGTATTAATGAGGCCTTCGAGATTGCCATGAGCGGCAGACCGGGTCCTGTGCTTGTGGACCTGCCAAAGGACGTCACGGCAGCCATCCTGAGGAGCCCGATCCCCACCAAGTCCACCTTGCCCTCTGACTCCCTGGCTCAGTTGACTAAAATGGCTCAGGACGAGTTTACCAACAACAATGTCAAGAGGGCAGCAGATTTGATCAATGTCGCTAAGAAACCCATCTTATACGTCGGTGGCGGTATCTTTAACAACCCAGATGGTCCCCGCCTGCTCAAAGAATTCAGCGAGCGTGCCCAGATCCCTGTCACCACTACTCTTCAGGGTCTCGGGGCCTTCGACCAGGAAGATGTCAAATCCTTGGACATGTTGGGCATGCACGGTTGTGCCACGGCCAACTTGGCCACCCAGGAGGCGGACTTGATCATTGCAGTCGGAGCTCGTTTCGATGACCGTGTCACTTGCAACATTTCCAAATTCGCCCCAGAGGCTCGTCGTGCCGCCCTAGAGAATAGAGGCGGCATCATACATTTCGAAATGACCCCCAAAAACATTAGCAAAGTCGTCGAGACCCAAGTGGCTGTCCACGGGGATGCTGCCACCAATTTGAAGAAACTTATACCGCTTGTGTTTGGCGTCAAGCAGAGAGACGAATGGTTCCAGCAGATCGCTCAGTGGAAGAAAGAGTACCCACTGGACTATATGCATGAGACTCCCGGCTCCAAGATCAAGCCTCAAACGGTCATCGCCAAATTGTCGAAGATTGCGAACTCCCTCGGCAAGCCAGTCATCGTCACCACGGGTGTCGGGCAGCACCAGATGTGGGCCGCGCAGTACTGGACCTGGAAGCATCCTCGTACTTTCATCACTTCCGGTGGGCTCGGTACCATGGGGTACGGTCTACCGGCTGCCATCGGGGCCCAGGTCGCTAGACCAGATGCTATCGTGTTTGACATCGACGGTGATGCCTCTTTCAACATGTCCTTGACAGAGTTGTCCTCTGCCGTGCAAGCCAAGACCCCAATCAAGATCATTGTCCTCAACAACGAAGAGCAGGGTATGGTCACGCAGTGGCAGTCGCTGTTCTACGAGCACCGTTACTCACACACCCACCAACTGAACCCAGACTTTGTTAAACTTGCGGATGCTATGGGAATGAAGGGTATGCGTCTAACCGACCAGAAAAAGACCGACGAAGTGCTCAGGGAGTTCGTAGACTACTCTGACGGCCCTGTACTTCTAGAAGTGAAAGTGGCAACCAAGGTGCCCGTCCTTCCCATGGTTCCAGGTGGAAAAGGGCTCGAAGACTTTATCAATTATGACCCAGAGATGGAGAAAGAGCAGAACAGGCTTCGGTACGAGCGCACAAAAGGCAAGTACTGAGCGGTAAAAAGAGATATATTTATATATATATTTATATATATGTTTACGTATAATCGCTGAAAGGCATAACGTGAGATTTAATAACGAGCCAAAGTGTTGTAAGAGCTGTGGGCTCAGCTGTAATGATGAGGTTCATCTCATCCATCAAGAGTTTCGTCAGTTTCTCGAAGTAATTTTTGACGGTGCCCAAATTTGATAAATTTTGAAGACCTTTTAGCTGTTGGGAAAAGGGGCTCCTCTATAGTGCCACTATCCAGGTGGAACTTCGACGTTTGCAGAGTCGTTTAACAACATATCTTAAGGCCAGCAAGAGCTACCATGGCTATTATCAAGAGGGGGGCTCGTACCAAGGCTGCTGCCGCTCCCGAAAAGAGGTCCGCCAAGATCAAGAAGGCCGCTTTTGATACAACCAAGAGGAAGGAGGTTGGTGTTTCGGATCTGACGCTACTGTCGACCATTTCTGATGAGGCCATCAACGAGAACTTGAAAAAAAGATTCAAGAATGGTTCGATCTACACTTATATCGGCCATGTGTTGATCAGTGTGAATCCATTCAGGGATCTGGGTATCTACACGGATGCCGTCCTGGAGAGCTATCGGGGTAAGAACAGACTAGAGGCACCACCACACGTCTTTGCAATTTCTGAAGCGATGTATTACAACATGAAGGCTTATAACGAGAACCAGTGTGTAATTATTTCTGGTGAATCTGGTGCAGGTAAGACGGAAGCCGCCAAGAGGATCATGCAGTACATTGCTGCCGCTTCCTCCTCACATACGGAGTCTATCGGCAAAATCAAGGACATGGTGTTGGCCACGAATCCTTTACTGGAATCGTTCGGTTGTGCCAAGACATTGAGAAACAACAACTCCTCGAGACACGGAAAATATTTGGAGATCCGGTTCAACTCATTGTTTGAGCCTATCGCTGGTAATATCACCAACTATCTGCTTGAGAAGCAAAGAGTGGTGAGCCAGATCAAAAACGAGAGAAACTTCCACATTTTCTACCAGTACACAAAGGGGGCTTCGGAAAATTATAGGCAGATCTACGGCATCCAAAAACCCGAGCAATATGTTTACACTTCAAAGGCAGGTTGTACCGCGGTGGATACCATTGACGATGTAAAAGATTTCAAGGACACTTTGCAAGCCATGAAGGTGATCGGTCTAACTCAAGCGGAACAGGATGAAATATTCAGGGTTTTGGCGGCCATTTTGTGGATCGGTAACATTACTTTTATGGAAAATGAGGAAGGTAATGCGCAGGTGAGCGATACCTCAGTGACAGATTTTGTGGCATATCTATTGCAAGTGGATTCACAAATTTTGATGAAATCTTTAGTGGAAAGGATTATGGAGACGAACCACGGTATGAAAAGAGGGTCTGTCTATCATGTTCCCCTAAACACAGTGCAAGCAATTGCCGTCAAAGACGCTTTAGCCAAGGCACTTTACAACAACTTGTTCGATTGGATCGTGGATAGGGTCAACCAATCATTGCAGGCATACCCAGGTGCAGAAAAGTCCATCGGTATTTTGGATATTTACGGGTTTGAGATTTTTGAACATAACTCATTTGAACAGATTTGCATTAATTACGTTAACGAGAAATTGCAACAGATTTTCATCCAACTGACTTTGAAACAGGAACAAGAAGAATACGCTAGGGAGCAGATCAAGTGGACACCCATCAAATATTTTGATAATAAAGTGGTCTGTGATTTGATTGAAGGAAGAAGGCCTCCAGGTATTTTTGCCATGATGAATGATTCTGTAGCAACGGCACATGCTGACCCCACTGCTGCTGACCAGGCTTTTTCTGGCCGTTTGAATATGTTTGCCTCCAACCCTCACTTCGAGATGAGATCTTCCAAGTTCGTCATCAAGCATTACGCTGGTGATGTGACTTACGACGTGGTCGGTATCACAGACAAAAACAAAGACCAATTGCAAAAAGATTTGATGGAGCTGATGGGAACTTCTGAAAATACTTTCCTGAGGACTATATTCCCAGACACAACGGATAAGACTTCTAAGAGAAGACCACCCACCGCCGGTGACAAAATCATAAAAAGTGCCAATGAATTGGTCGAGACTTTGTCCAAAGCTCAGCCATCTTACATCAGAACCATCAAACCCAACCAAACTAAGTCGCCTAATGATTACGATGATCAGCAAGTGTTACACCAAGTGAAATACTTGGGTTTACAAGAAAATGTCCGAATCAGAAGAGCGGGTTTTGCCTACAGGCAAATCTTCGAGAAATTCGTGGAAAGATTCTTTTTGTTATCGCCTCGTCTTTCATATGCTGGTGATTACATTTGGGAGGGTGATGTTTTGGAAGCTGTGCAAATGATTTTGCTTGACGCCTCCATACCCGAAAAGGAATACCAGCTTGGCGTGACGAGTGTCTTCATTAAGACTCCCGAAACATTATTTGCTTTGGAACACATGAGGGATAGATTTTGGCACAACATGGCTGCAAGAATTCAGCGCGCTTGGAGACGCTTCAATCAAAAGAGGGTCGATGCCGCCATTAAAATCCAAAGAGCCGCTAAAGGAAGAAAAACTGGTAATAAGTTCGAAAAATTGCGTGACCAAGGTACTAAACTTTTGGGCGGTAGAAAGGAAAGGAGAACAATGTCACTATTGGGCTATAGAGCTTTTATGGGTGATTACTTGGGGACCAACGAGCGTAAGTCAAAGGGTGCATACATCAAGAGACAAGCGGGTATCAAAGAGAGAACTGTTTTCTCCATGTATTGTGAAGCTCTTCATACCAAATTTGGCCGTTCCGCTCAGAGATTAAAGAAGACTCTCATCCTAACCTCCAAATATTTGTACATTGTCGGCCAAACCATGCAGCAGAATACATTGCGCTATGCCGTGGATTACAAGATAGATGTTAACAGTATTCGTTCCGTGTCTTTGACCAACTTGCAAGACAATTGGGTTGCTATTAACCTAATTAATTCCGCGCAACCTGATCCTTTTATCAATACGATATTCAAAACGGAATTGGTCACACAGCTCAAAAAGCTCAATAGTAATATGCAAATCAAAATTGGCACTACCATCGAGTACCACAAGAAACCCAAAAGAATCCATGTTGTTCGGTCTGAAATTAGCGACACGGCACCTATACGTGGAGACCTTTACAAATCTAGTAAGATTTTCGTACGCCGTGGCCACCCAGCAAATTCCGTATCTAACAAAAAGCCCAAGAACGTTGGTGGGTATGTGAGGACCACGATTAGAAAGCGTAGGAGTGTGAGGAAACCAGCCCCTCCGGTATCCAGGACCGTTAAAAAGCCAGCTCCACCTCCGCCAAAACAGCTCAGTGCGTCAGCTTTGGCAGCATCTGCTGCTCAAACTGCCTACAATCCCAATGGTACCAAGCCAGCAGCCAGAGCAAAGCCAAAATCTTCAGTACCAGCTGCTTCTCAACCGGCCGTTACACGGTCTGCGCGCCGTACTAGTACGACTCGCACAACGCATGTTTCTTCTACGCACCCCTCTACCGCTCAACAAGCAGAACCTTCTCGTGCCGTTCAGCAGTCTAACGTGAGCGCAGTAGCCAAAAAACATACATCATCGTCCACTTATGGCGCATCCTCACAAGTACAATCTAAGGGGGCTGCGCCACCGGCACCACCTCCTCCACCAATGGCAAAAGCTGTGCCTGCGGAACCTCTATACGAGGCTGCTTACGACTTCCCAGGTTCTGGCTCTCCCTCGGAGTTGCCCTTGGCCAAAGGTGAAGTGGTTTATATCACTAGGAATGAAGCAAGTGGTTGGTCCTTGGCTAAAACTCTAGATGGCTCCAGAGAGGGGTGGGTACCAACCGCATATGTGACAGAACATGCGGGTGGTGTTAGCACGGTCTCTTCTACCACCACGCAGGCTGCTTCCTCAACCCCAGCTGCCGCCGCGTCTCAACAGACGGTACAGGAAGCTACCTTTGAGGACACACCAGTTCAACAGGAAGTCGTTGCTCAGCAAACAAACTTCAATAATGGACTGGCATCTGCTCTAGCAGCCAGAGCGAACAAAATGAGGCAGGATAGTGATGGGGAAGGTGGTGTTAATGAAGAAGAAGAAGACGATGACGATTGGTAGATTGGTGTACGTCATTCTATTGATGATAATGTTCGCGACCTTCATTGTTCAGTGTAAAATATACAAAGGAAAAAAAAAAGTTAAAATGAATAATAGATCAAAGAAGAGTCACATTAATTTTCTATACATAGTATTTAAATGGTATCATAATTGTTTACTATTTGTTAACGTACCTGTGTATTTTTTAAATGTTTGTCGTCGCGTTGTTGAAATGGGCCTGCGATGTTCTAACGAAAGCTGTTGGTTATTATAAACAGAGCAGAGATCTAACATGCTAGAAGCTACTGAAGATGTGTTGAAGATCTTGCAAGAACATATTGAAGTGTTCTCGAAGTATTTATCCTGCTACATCCACGGATTGAATAAGTTTATCGGATTTTTACGAAAAGTTTCGTCGCTAAGATTTGAAAGAACCGCATTGATCAAATACGTCAAGAAACTTAGATTTATCAATGATTCATTAACCACTTACACTTTCGTCGATGAGAGCGCTCTTGTGGATCAGCATGGCAGTCTCCACGAGGCTGTGAAGCCCTTAGCATCTTTCCTATTCAAAAGCATTGAACTGCTAGATCTGTTGAACTATTTCTTGACGCAGCCTTTGCAGAAGGAGATTATATCCAAAACTTTAAACACTGAATTGAATCTTTCTGAAGGCTGCATAGTTGCCATTGAGGATACATATAACCATTTCGTCAAATTTGCCCAATGGATGGTCGAGTCGTTGCAGATCGAAAGCACCTTCTTCCAAATAGAAGTTGTGCAATTCACCAAAAAATGTGCCATTGAAGATGGTATTGATATGGAAAACAGCGACAACATCTTTTTACAAGAAGTGCTACCCGTGGTTGATGCCGAAGAGTATGAAGACATTGCAAAGGAGTGGGCACACATCTTGGCTGAAAAGACTTTGCAATTAGAGGCCCGGTTTAATGAGAATGTCACTAATTGGCAAATCAGGTTTGAAAAGAAAAAGGAAGAAAGATGAATCGTGTTTATACCCTCCTCGTAAAGTGTTTTTTTTATAAATCTCTTTCATGAAGTACACAATATTAATACCAATAACAACTACTCTACATCTGCAGGGGCTTTCGAAATTACAACAGAGTCCGGTGTCTCTCCTTCACCGGATTTTTCTAACCGTGCCTCCCTCTCTCTCATCAAATATATTCTTCTGGGTTCTCCCCTGTTATTCAAGCTCAACGAGTAGTCCTCCGGGCGATCCATCTTCTTGGAGAAATAGGTGTACAGCTGTGACAACGATAACCTGCAATGGTGCCCCTTGAAGTTGTTATTACCCAGTCGTATGTTTTCTACTACTTTGATTGCCATATTTCTGTTGATATTTTCAGGAAGACCATAGTGAGATGGGTTCTTCCGTACATCGTTAATCTTGTTTATGATACACATACGCTTCGCGAAAATTGTCCTTTCTTTGGAGCTACGTCTCCATGTGGATCCGTACCTTCTTTCCAGCGACATTAGAGAAGGTCTATTTGGTAATCCTTCAAAATATTCACGGGCGACGTCGTGCACGCTTTGGATTGCCCTATTTATCTTGTAGTTGACCGTTTGGCTCAAGTCCACATCCCGATGATTTCCTCCTGAATCACTCTCATCATCATCGTGTAGAGCCGCATTCTCACGCAGAGGTTCTTCGGTTTTCACCAAGGAGTCCCCATTCAACACTACGTAATCAGCCTCATACTGCTTCCGACGTTCCTGCCTTTCTCTCCCTAGATTGTTTGCCAAAAGAGTGGACGAGGAAACCCTAGCAGCCTCTTCACTGGTTACGCTCTGTCGCGCATGGTCCACAAATCGTATCCTCTCCCCAGACATGATCCCCACAATCTCTTTGAATACTTCCTTCATGGCACTCACTTCGTCTACACATTTCGCCACGTTACGAAAGCCAACCTCCATACGTTTCTGACCATCGAGGTAGAACTCCTCCTGCTCCTTCTCTAGTTGAACCACTTTTGCCTTTAGCCACTCGTTCTGCTCTTCGACTTTGGTCAACTGGTCGACCAAGAAAGACAAAAACGCCCTATCAGGCCTCTCTGTGTAATTCATAGAGCGGAGCGACTCAGCAGAGGGCATGATAGGCGATGACATGAGGACCTGTTCCACAACAGAGAGCCTTCCCAGAATCATTTTCGTTAGTGATTGAAACACGCGGTATTTCTCAAGGGCATCGTCAAATTCCCCTGGCGACCATCGTGTCTACAACTCTCCACGTGATAAGGTTGTAAGTACCCATTGGAAGTCCTTAAACCGAGTTGAGGATACTGTACTATTGTTGAGTACATTACTGTGGTGGTTGGTTATCTAGCATTTCCTTCAGTAGCTTTGTTTGTTCTCGAAGCTTATCGTCGTCTTGGCCGAGAGCCTTCTTACTCACGTTGATGGGGAGCAGCCTTGTTCCGATATTTTCGTCTAGCAGTTTAATCTCTTTTTGCAATTGGCCAGTAGCTGCCTCAAGTGTGGTATAAAATTCCCTTGTATGCTGCTCAAATTGTGATTTTAAATCGTGATTACCATGTTTAAGCTCCCCATACGTGAAAACCACCTGAGAAGCAGTCTGTAGAAGAGAGCAGAGCTGATCATCCACTTGTGCCAGCGTATTCAATCGTTCCTGAATGTATGGTGGCTGCATTGGTGACAGAAAGAGGTGTTTGCTTTGTTTTTCGGTCGCTATTCCTGCAGCATTGTAAGAAGGTTAAAGGTAAAGATTTTCAGACATCGAAGTCGAAATAAGATAACCTATTGTATACTTTGACATTCAAGAAATGAGACTCGATGCGCATCAACTTGGGACTTGAGAGGGTGATAAAGTTACTCGGCTATTTGGATAATCCACATGAGAAGTTGAAAGTTCTACATGTGGCTGGCACTAATGGTAAAGGCTCTGTTTGCTCATATTTGACATCGATACTACAGCAAGGTTCGCGCGTGGGCCAGTTTAGCAGTCCTCATCTGGTGCACATTACTGATTCGATTACAGTCAATTCTCAATCAATACCACGGGGAGTTTACCAAGATATAAGGCGTAACTTGGAGACGTTGGACGCGCATTACAAGTTGCAGTGCACTGAATTCGAGTTATTGACCTGCATAGCATTTAAATATTTTTTCGATGTGAATTGTGACTGGTGCGTGGTTGAAGTCGGGCTTGGCGGCCGATTGGATGCTACTAATGTGGTTCCAGGGGCTCGCAAGTTTGGTTGTGGGATCACCAAGATCGGCTTGGATCACGAGGCCTTCCTAGGTACTAGCTTATCACAGATAGGACGTGAAAAAGCTGGCATTTTGGTTGAGGGAGTGCAGTATGCAGTGGTGGATGGTACTAACGACAAATCTGTGTTGGATGTTGTCAAAGAACAATGTGAACAAGTTGGTTGCGAGTTGAAAATTGCCGAAGGTGATTCTGAGACAATCGTTACAGATTCTTGGGGGCCTCTCACGCCACGGTTGCCCCTCAATGGAGACTATCAAATTCAAAATTTACGTGTCGCTATGGGGATGTTGGACAATTTACGGCAACGAAAGTTAATTGATATTTCTCGAGAGTCAATTGAAAAAGGTCTTTCACAAGTGAGTTGGCCGGGAAGATTGCACAAGTTGAATTTCCGTTGTGAGGATGGGGAAAGTTTCCCGCTGTTGCTCGATGGGGCTCATAACGGTAGTGCGGCCATTGAATTAGCCAAATATCTACGCACGGAGCATGGGCAAGATCCGCTAACGTTCGTTATTGCAGTTACACAAGGTAAAACACTGGAACCATTATTGAAACCTTTGGTACGTACTCAAGACCATGTTATCGTGACTCGGTTTGGCGATGTCGAGGGCATGCCCTGGATTCGGGCCATGGACGTACAAGAACTAGCAAACTATATCGGGCGGTTTTGCCCAAACGTACAGCGCGTGCAACAAGTTGGCCAAGCCATGTCTATGTTGGTGGAAGAGAAGAGGCCCATTGTTGTTTGTGGATCACTCTACTTATGTGGCGAAATACTACGTGGACAACATGAATAGTAATTTATTTACAATCACCTGCGCCGCTTCTTGTGTTTTTGGGGAGACAGCATTTGGGTTACATCTCGTTTGCTATTTTTCGAATTCCTTGACTTGAGCTCGTTAGTTTCCTCTTTGACGTTAATATGTTGGTTCTCCTTCCCCTTGTCCTCTCGTTCATGAGGTTGGTCTTTTTTTTCAATCTCAATTGTACGATCCTCGGTATGATTTCTCTTCAAGTCTTTTTCGTCTTGGTCCTGCTTGAAGATTGGTTTGATTAAGTACTCTTCGTTTATTGTAGTCTTCCCTACATCATTATTCACTTGATAACATTTCATCGTATCAGCGTTATAAGTTGTCGTCAGGGTGTCATCCAGTTCCTGCTGGCTCCACTTCGTTTGACCGCTCAACCACTTGTCCCAAGATTTGGATCCTGGCTCCAATACTACAGGCATCCGGTCATGTAACCATTTTAGAGACTCAGGCGCCGCTCCAGTAATTATTGTAAATGACCACAAATCGTCTTTTTCAACATGATCGTACATTCCAGCTAAAAACATCAAGTTCCCATCTCTTTTAGTCACGTAAAATGGTGTTTTATTACGTCCCTTGGTTTTCCACTCATAATACCCACTCACGGGAACTACACACCTCTTATAATTGCAGCTTTGGGTCCACATTCTGGTCGTTTGCAAGCTCTCTTCTCTTGCGTTGAAGGTTCGAAAAGTCTTAAACTTAGACACATCCTTAACCCAGTGAGGTACTAGCCCCCATTTCATATATTGTAAAACTTTGTCCTGGGACCGATATATAGGGGAAATAGCCGTTGGTGCCACATTGAAAGACTTCGAGTGCTGTTCTTCAGGAGGTTGTACTTTTAAATTGTAATGAGCAAACTGCTCGGGCAGTTCATCACTACTGTAACTCATTGCATATCTTCCACACATCTGAAAAATATTGCTTAAGTAGAAACCAATAACAAAGTATTCACATCGACGTCTGAGTCCAGTTCAAACAAATAATTCAGTTTGTGTTTTATAAAAACACTTGAAGTTCATACAACGTCATTGACCCTTAAATAATTTCGGTTTACTTGAAAAGTTACACTCTTAACAACACATAGAAAAAGCACCGTCAGACTAATATAAAGGGAAAAAGCTGCTTTCGCTGTTTCAAGATGTTAAGAAGTGGCCTAAGGCTTACCACTAGTTTTGCTACTCGAATGCCTCAACGGTCATTTCAGAAGCGTGGAATCTTAAACAATGTAAGATCAGCTATTGAACAGCAGCAGGAACAGCAGAGAAAGCGCATGAAAAACCTCAAAATTGAAAGATGGGTCTTCTCGATAGCAGGACTTTCAGCAATAGGCTACGGCCTTTGGTACTTCTACTGGCCTCATCATACTTTTCCGGTGTCTGTGGCCAAGATATTGCGTAAAGGCCTGTGGGCTGAATCCAACAAACAGGGATTTGATTACCAAAAGGCCGCTGGATTCTACATCAATGCGTTAGAGGAGAGTCAGAAATTGCATATGGATACAATTTCTGATGAATACACTGGCATCGAGCTCAAGGTGGCCGAGATGTACGAGAAGTTAAACATGTTTGAGGACGCCAATAGTATCTATTTGGAATTGCTTTACAGATTTTACGATGCTTTGAACACTCCCGGGAGGGTTCCCGAGGAAAAAAGGCCCGATTTGATCAGAAGAGATTTGAGAATATTAATTAAATCATTGGAGATTAACAAGGACCTTTCTGTAGGCAAAAGAAATTTACTCGCACACTTACTTCTGGCACAGGAAGAGATATTGAGTCGTTCCCCTGAGCTAAAGGAATTTTTTGAAAAGAGAAAGGAAAAGGCTAAGAACATGTTCCAAGGGAAATCCCTGAATGCATCCGATTTTCATACGTTTGTCAATGAAGACAATTTGAAGCTTAACGATGAAGGCTACATGATTTTGGACTTACAAAAAAATAGCAGCGCATGGGAACCCTTTAAGGAGGAATTTTTCACGGCGAGGGACTTGTACACAGCGTATTGCTTGTCTGCCAAAGATATCACAGCTGCTCTGAGCTGCAAAATGACAACCGTGGAATGGATGGTAATGGCAGATATGCCACCTGGTCAAATTTTACTTTCGCAGGCAAACTTGGGTTCCTTGTTGTACCTGCAAGGTGAAAAGTTTGAAGCTGAAATTTATCAATTAGAGCAGCGTTGTCAGAAGGATCCTTCTCTAAAAACTGAAGATATTATTATCAAATCGTTAAGAAATTTGCACAGAAACAGAGATACATGCCTTGATATGTCCAATCAGTGCTACAATAGCGTCGTTCAATTTGCCAAGAGAAATAACAAGCTCAGGTTCAACGTCAGAGATCAGTTGGACCCATCGGTGTCACAAGCGATTGCGCTGTCTACTTACGGCATGGGGGTATTGAACTTACATCAGGGTGTACTTGTAAAGGCAGAGAAACTGCTTAAAGACTCTATTGCGCTGGCCAGAGAGACTGATTTCAGCGAATTGCTTAAGGAGGCAGAGAATGAATTGCAAAAGACAACAATGCTAAAGACCAAGAAGCAATCTGGACAAAGTTAATAAAGTACGATATAGACAAAAAAAAGGATCCTGTCATTTATTATTATTTTATTTTTTTTTTTTTTTTTTTTTAATTCTCTAATCATTATAATTGAATTTTTTTCGGCTTCGAGACTCACTCGGTCTTAGTAAATGGGAAAACCTATACCATCGAAAGAAGGGTTTTTAGAAATTCAATCAATCTGCGCTCTTTTGGCTGGTAGATTAAGTTTTATGGTAGCATCTAGGAAACTGTAACTTTCTGTGGCTAACTGAGTATATGTTCCGATGCTTAGTACAAATGTCTTGAGGCGTAATCTGCCTTCATCCTCGAAGTGGGTGCGGCTACTTTTGGTGAGACGACTGGCCACACAAGTTTCGAAATCATCATCTGGTCGGACACAAGTAGAGTCATTAAAAAGGACGTTTGATGACGCTGAATATTGGCACGAGGCTAATAAGCAGAACTATGCGCTTGCCAACGATAAGGGCAAGTTTTTATCCAATATAGGCCTTGGTGGATCACAGCAGGTAGAAACTGGTCTTTTTAAAAATCCATATTTAACAACACCAGATGGTCTACGAAAGTTTAGTCGGCAATCTTTAACCCAAGCTTATGAAATTTTAGAAGGTATGAGGTCTGATGAGACCGAGCAAGGCTTAAGAAATTACATCCTGAGATTGGATCAACTTAGTGACACTCTTTGTAGAGTGATTGATCTGTGTGAATTTATTCGGTCTTCACACCCTGACCCCCAATTTTTGGAAGCTGCTCAAGACTGCCATGAAGAGATGTTTGAATTTATGAACGTTTTGAACACAGATGTGAGTCTTTGCAATAAATTGAAGCTGGTTTTAACCACACCAGAAATCGTTTCCAAACTTTCTTATGAAGAAGTCAAAGTTGGTAAGATACTGTTGGAGGATTTTGAAAAATCTGGCATATATATGAATCCAGAAATTAGAGAACAGTTTATTGCATTATCTCAAGAGATAAGTCTTGTGGGACAGGAATTCATAAGCAACACAGATTTCGTTCGAACTAATTACATCAAGATCAATTGTCAAAGTATGGAAAAAAGTGGTATTAATCAGTTGATATTAAATCAATTGCCGAAGGACATGAACGGGGAAAACTATAAGGTACCTACGCACGGATATGTTGCTTACTCTATCCTTAGGGCGTGCCCTGATGAAATGATAAGAAAACAGCTTTGGACTGCCATGCACAGCTGTATGGACAAACAAATTGTGAGACTAACCTCACTTATTCGATTGAGAGCGGTTTTGGCGTCTTTAATGGGTAAGCAGAGCTATGCAGAGTACCAGTTGGAGGGGAAAATGGCCAAGACGCCCGAACAAGTAAGTGATTTTATTACCTCATGGGTCAAGGCTACACAACCGAAAGCTGCCAAAGAGTTGAAAATTATTTCTGATTTGAAATGCAAACATTTAAAACTCCAACCTTTGGAAGCCGCTAATGGTTCGAATTTGGGGATTGTGCGTCCCTGGGACCGCGATTTTTACCATAACATCTACGAGATTCAACAGCATCGTACACCAGCGGATGACCAACAAATATCGCTCTATTTCACATTAGGTAATGTCATTAGTGGTTTGTCAGATCTTTTCCGAAAGATTTATGGTATTCGGTTAGAACCCGTCATTGCAGAGACAGGAGAGACCTGGTCTCCTGAGGTGAGAAGATTGAATGTTATTTCAGAGGAAGAAGGAATCATTGGGGTAGTATATTGTGATTTGTTTGAGCGTGCCGGCAAAACTTCCAATCCTTCTCATTTCACGGTCTGTTGCTCGAGGCAAATCTACCCCGAAGAAAACGACCTTTCAATGATTCAAATAGGAACCAATCGCGATGGGACTAAATTTCAATTACCAGTAATCTCTCTTGTGTGCAATTTTGCTAGCTCTGTGGTATCTTTTGGTCAATCGCTATGTTTGTTGCACATTAGCGAGATTGAGACGTTATTCCATGAAATGGGCCACGCCATGCATTCCATGTTGGGGAGAACTCGTTTGCAAAACTTGAGTGGTACCCGTTGTGCTACTGATTTTGTCGAATTACCTAGCATCCTTATGGAACATTTTGCGAGGGACAAAAGAGTATTAAAGCAAATCGGTAAGCACTGTAGTACCAATAAACCGATTCCGGAAGCCCTGCTGGATAGCTATTTGCAAGATTCCCAATTCTTGCAACATTGCGAAACTTTCTCCCAGGCAAAGATGGCCATGTTGGACCAAAAATTGCACGGCAAAGAGATCATTACCCAGATGGATGCGTTGGACGTGGTGGCCATTTATCAAAAGTTGGAAAAAGATTTAAAGGTCTTGGCAGACGATCAGAGCACCTGGTGCGGCAGGTTTGGGCACCTGTTTGGGTACGGCTCTACTTATTACAGTTACTTGTTTGACAGAGCCATTGCCGCCAAAGTTTGGGAAGCACTTTTCCAAGACGACCCTTACAGCAGAAACGGTGGTGAAAAATTCAAAGAATATGTCTTGAAATGGGGTGGCGCCAAGGATCCCTGGAAATGTATCGCTGACGTCTTGAACCAACCTGAATTGTCGGAGGGTGGCACGCACGCCATGAAATTTATCGGTCAGTCCGAGGACCTGTAAATATTAAAGCTAAGTAGCACCATGAGGAAAATATATTATACAAACTGGAAAAGTACATCGTAGGTGTCTTAAGATTTTTTAAACATACTTATACAAAACCAACTAAACAAAAATGAAAATTTATCCTTTTACAGTGTTTAGTGGGCGGTCATAACTTGCCAAACTCTGATGACGTTGTCGGTGTAACCGGCGAACAAAGTCTGACCGTCAGCGGACCAAGCCAAAGAAATGGCGTGTGGCTCGGCGGCCTTGGTGTAACCGGCGAACTCTGGCTTCAACTCATCGACCAAGTATTTTGGATCTAGGCAGAAGATCTTGATGCCGGAGGCGGTAGCGGCAGACAACCAGTATCTGTTTGGCGAGAAGGCCAAGGCGAACACCTCGTCGTTAGCAGACAAAGTGTACATTGGGACCTTGTCAGCCAAGTTCCACAACATGATCTCACCGTCCTTACCGGCGGAGGCAATCAAAGAACCATCTGGAGAAGCGGTGATGGTGTTGACGTAGTTGTTGTGACCGATGAAGTCGGCCTCGATCTGGAATTGGTTAACGTTCCAAGCCTAATAAAAAGTTAGTATCATAAACATCGTTACGGGATATTTTTCCCTACTTTCCTTCCTGGAGGTACCATCAGAGATCTTGGTGATTAAAATATGTCTCATTCAAGGCGTAGTAGCCCTGTCTGAAGTAGCAAATATATCGTTAACATCATTTGATACCCCAGGGAAAGTCAGTAGCAAAATCAAAGCATTTTTTCGTTAGCACATACCTTAACCATCTTGTCCATACCGGCGGAGATGACGGTGACGGTGTCGTCGTTAGCATCCTCGGTGGGAGCAATTCTCACCTGCGAAACCCAGTCGTTGTGACCCAACATAGTGGCCAAACATTGGCCTCTGATAGTCCACACCTTGACGGTTCTGTCACGAGAACCAGAAATGATCATAGAAGCCTTTCTGTCAATGGCAACAGACATGACATCAGACTTGTGGCCAACGAATCTCTGGTAGGTCTGGCCAGTGGACACATCCCACAATCTCAAAGTCTTATCCCAAGAGGCAGACAAAGCGTAGGCACCGTCAGCGGTCAAGGCACAGTCTTGGACAATGTGGCTATGGCCTCTGAAAGATCTAACGGGAACACCGTACTGCTTGTCGTCACCAGTCAATTTCCAAGAGATCAAAGTCTTGTCACGGGAAGCAGACAACAACAAGTTTGGCTGACCAGCAGAAGTGGCCAACGAAGTGACATGGCCATTGTGGCCTTCCAAAGTACCTCTCAAAACCAAAAATTCAGCAGAAGACATTTTATGACGTTGGTGGGATTAGGGATTTGTGCAAGAGAGAAGAGTAGAAGAAACCTAAGAGAAATTTTTTAGAACCCACAGTGGAAGAACTCAGCAATTGAGCTGAAATTTTTCAATTATTTGGCCTTTGAGATGAGGTCGGAAAACGTTTGCGTCGCTAGTTTGAATTTTCACCAACTGTTCTCAGAGTTTCGCTAGGCAGTTGCCGAGTCCACCGCCTTTTCCAGCGAACGTTTCAGCACGCTAGTTTGTGACTGCTGAAAGCCACACACCTTGCAGAAAAAAAGGATTACACCCATACAATCCTAAAAACAGGTATTTTTGCCGGCTAGAACTTTTTCACGCGACGCAACGCGAAACTGAGATGAACGCGTAAATAGCATTCAAGCTTTTGACGCGTAAAATAGGTGGCCGAAAGATCCCCGGATTGTCCGGTATTGGGTCACATGATATTGTTCGCGAAAACCCTGGTAGGTCCGCACTTTTTTTATGCCATGCATTTTTTATATTTACGTTTACATGTACAAGGGGAAAGCGCCAAGAAGCGAGTAGTTATGTTTGAGAACGTTTTCCAAGGCATTGATTGCTAAGACAGCCTGGGCTTCCTAAGATAGTCTGATAATTTACAGCTACCGTTTTATTAATTGCTAGAAAATAATATCTTTATATTCTTCGGTGAGCTGGAAAAGTTTTTATAAGTTTAGCTTATTTGGAAATTTTTGATAAGAGGGGGGCTTAATTGATCATTTCAAGGTCTATTTAACTTATTATCTAGTTAAAGCATTGCAATAGTGCAAATGCTGTACCTCGTAGTTACATCAAATTAAATATCGTAAACTGTGATATTGAACTCCTGTCGCTGGAGTTCTCAGTAACGTATACACATACAAGTAACTTACATTAACGCCCACCGAAACACTCATATTTCGTAAGGTTTCAGCCCATAGAAAAAGTTCGAGGCCCTCTTAAGAAGCTGCTGCCCGTAGGGGATTGGAAATATCATCGGACAGTATCATTCGGAACCTGAGAATGCCTCCCTTGGACAAGCGTATCAAGAAGTTTTTAAAGAACTCGATTCGAGTGGCCCCTAAGATATCGAACAAAGGTGAACTGGCGGAGCTAAGATCTGGTTTGGTTAGTCAATACCCACAGACCAGGAAAGATGCCATAAAAAAGACTATCCAGCAGATGACCCTGGGAAAGGATGTGTCAACGTTGTTCCCGGACGTGCTTAAAAACATCGCTACCAATGATGTCGAGCAAAAGAAGCTTGTTTACCTCTATGTGATGAACTACGCGGAGACCCATCCTGAGCTTTGTATTTTGGCAGTAAACACGTTTGTCACGGATGCTCAAGACCCTAACCCTTTGATTCGGTGTATGTCAATTAGAACCATGTCGATGATTCGTGTGGACAAGATTCTCGAATACGTGGAAATCCCACTACGTAGAACATTGCAGGACGATAATCCCTATGTGAGAAAGACTGCTGTCATCTGTGTGGCCAAATTGTTCCAGTTAAACAAAGATTTATGTCAAGAACTCGGTGTCTTGGAGGACCTGGTGTCTGCATTGGATGATTCAAATCCAATGGTGGTAGCCAACGCCACCGCCTCCCTGACAGAGATAAATGGCATGGACCCCAGTGTGATATCGCTTATGGATTTGATTCAATCGCACGTTTCACAATTTCTTTTAGCGCTAAACGAGTGCACAGAATGGGCTAGAATTACAATTCTCGGCGCGTTATCTGAATACACCGCCAAGGATTGCGTGGAGGCACAGGAAATTGTTGACAGAGTGTCTGCCCATTTGCAGCATGTGAACCCAGCGGTTGTCCTGGCGACCGTCAAAGTGATCATCAAGAACTTGGCCCAAATTGAACCTCGGGACAAGAAAGTGGTGATGTCCAAATTGTCCTCCGCACTTGTGTCCATCATGTCCACGCCGCCAGAGATGCAATACGTGGCTTTGAGAAACATTCGCATAATACTTGAGAAGTACCCAGATTTGTTGACTAAAGAATTGAGGATCTTTTATGTCAAGTTTAATGATCCCCTATACGTCAAGTTGGAAAAGGTTGACATCTTGGTTAGATTGGTGGATGGTACCAATTTGAAGCAATGCCATGTGTTGATGAGAGAATTGAAGGAATATGCGATGGAATTTGAACCCGAATTTGTCACACGAGCTATCCAGGGTCTAACGCAATTGGCCGTCAAATGCTCGGATGCAAAATTTGTGGCCAAGACTTTTGAAATTTTGCTAGACCTGTGTGAGTCTCAAGAAGCATTAAAGAACGACTGCTGCATTGCCCTGTGCAATCTGCTGAGACATGCCGTTGGCAACGAGAAACTGGCCACCAGCGCGTGTAATATGTTCGATACTTGGTCCACTACAGAGAACTTACTCTTGTCGGATTCTGCCAAGTGCAACTACGTGTGGCTAATGGGTCAATATCCGGGCAAATTCAACGAGTTACAAGAAAAATTAGCCGTCTTCCTTGAAAACTTCGCCCAAGAGGAACCTTTGACACAGACTTCTATTTTAGTTACCGTGGTCAGACTTCATTCCTTATTGCCAGGATCTGTCTTGCAAAACGTTTTGGAGTTGGCTACGCACGAAATTCAAGAGTTGGACGTTAGAGACATGGCTATAATATACTGGAGATGCCTCTCGATGCCAAACTCTGATATTCTCATAGAAGAACTATGCTCCTCGGTGGCGCCTCGAATTGAAAACCTGTTAGATACATTTTCACCAGAAGTCCTGGAGAAATTACTCTCTGAGATATCCTGTGTGAGCTCTATCTATTTCAAACCTCAATTTGAACGTCCTCGTGGAACACTCCAGCACCAAAATGTCGTCAGAGGGAGACGCATCGATGAGTTGAAAGATTTGGCTGAGAATGAGTTAGCCAGGAAGGCCAATGATGACGTTCTATTGGACTTTGATGATGAAGATGAGGAGTTGACCTCACCTCGTTCCTTTATGGGTAATGATGGTAGGTCGGCTTCCAATTTGGACGACCTGGATAATTTATTCGATTTTGGTACCGCTCCCACCCAGAACAACGATAAAGGAAGCATAAGCAGGGGAATGGCAGATCTAAACTTGCATCAACAACAGCAGTTATCCAACAACGACAACAATAATAGCAACAGTAACAATAACAAGATATCTTCCAACACCCAGGACCTTCTCGACCTTTTCTGACATGATATCATTGATAGAAGCTGCATTATTCCCCGGTTTATCATATAAAAATCTTCTAATAGCGTCTATACATAGTTATGCAAGGTAAAATTCTGAAAAAGAAGGACGAAAAAAAACCAATTGTCCTATTTGGTCTCCTTACTTTTCTTGACTTGCTCCTCTAGTCTGGTGATCTTCCTTTCAACAATCTTATCCCTCTCAGCATCCAGATATTTAGTATCCACTTGATAAAATAAAATGCACTCGCTCATCTTGTCACGTTGCTGATCACACGCAGGAAATACTCTGACACCATTTGCTTTGGCACATTCAGCCATGGCCTTCACGAAGTCATCGCATTTTTCATAAGCTATTTGCTTCAGGTTCTTGCGAGCCTCCTTCTCCTCTCTAGGTGAAAGCACCCAGATGGGCAGTCTGGAGGTGTGATTTGAAATGCTAGATCCTTGCGACATGGATAATCCAAATTGAAAGGTGCCCTCTACTCTTTATTACCTTTTGACGATGTTAACCGGTATCCTTTTGAATTTTTCAGTTTTCAGTTTGGGCTTTGACGTTAATTAGAAAAATTGCAGACAAACTACATCAAACGATTAAGCCAGACTGACGAAAAAAAATCACCATGTTTGGTCCATTTAAACCCACCACTACACTGCTTGGGGGCCTGCTGTGGAAGATTCCTTGGAGGATGTCTTCTCACCAGAAACAAAGAGTTAGACAGAGAATGCGGGATGTGGATGAAGTTGTTAAGCAAATCAACTTGGGGCTGCACGTCCAGAGGTGTGAGAGCAAAGATATGAACTATGATGAGGCTATAAACACCCGCAAGATGTTCAAACCAAGAGTTAAGACCTTACGCATCTTAAACAAGCCATCTGTTTTTCCCAAGGAATCCCAAATATCTCCCAGAAACAAGTATTCTGTATTTGACAAGAAGGCCAACGGCTACAGAAAGGGTATTCATAAGGTGCCCAAATGGACCAAGATATCACTAAGAAACAATCCTCGCTACTTCTGAAGAAACTCTTGTACATATTTTTTTCACTCATGTAAAATTTCATTTCGATATCTTTTCCCATATAAATTTGGTTTTAAAGAAATCGCTAAGGTCGCTGTCGAGTGGTAAAAGGTCCAATTCATGGCCCTTTCCCTTGATGAGCACTTGACTTTTATCCTCGTCGACCAACACACCCATGGATCTGTATAGTTTTAGTTTCAAAATGTTGGCTTTGGCTACCGGATCGTTCGATATCATGCTTTCCTCTGGAGATTCCATGGAATCTTGCTCTCGACTGTCTTTCACCAGCTGGGCAATTTTTTCGTCCAGTTGTCCTCTCATCAATACAATAGATTGTTCTAAGTCATCTAGTTCCTTCACATAATCCACTATTTGCTTCTGACTGGCCAACTCTTGCGATTCTTGACGGACTTTCTCCAAATCTGACGTCAATTCATCGACTAATTGCATATCCTTTTTTAATTGTGCATCCAACGATAATATCTCAGCTTCTTTGGTTTTCAACTTGTCCTGCGACAGGGACTGTATCCTGCTAATCTTGTGATCTATGTTGGTAATTGATTCCACATCTTGTTGGATGATGAAGTTTTCTCGTACCTGCCGTAGAAGATCTGCTGGATTCTCGAGTAATTCATTATTCGCCATATTGATGTTTGTATACGTATTTGTTCTTTTCAAGATTAAATGCTCATCTCAATCTTGAAACATCGCACAACCAAGAACAAGAATTCATGCCCAATTCTACCAAAGAGCGGCAGTATGCCCACATGGCGCAACAGTTACAGATTCTGCAATCGAACTTGGCTGAGACGTCACGTCAACTCGAAGTGATGTCGAGACAATGCAACAAAAACATTGTGGGGCAACTAGGGAAAGTGCATGCCAGCTGGTTCATGGCAAGTAATAGGCATTTCGAAGAAGAGATGCTGGGAAAGGGCAAATAGAAAAATAAAGAGTTCTACTTGTTAAAATTACATGCATTTTTTCTGGTGTTATATATATATTAATTACTTTCCGTTAGTAGGTGGTGCCTCTCTTTTTAATGCTTGTTCTTCCATTTTTCTCTGCCTCCTGGCTAATTTCACCTCGTACTCGTGGCAGCCAGCGAAACCCTCTAGGACGAGCGGTTCTGGCGCCGGTTCCTCTGTGAAATACTCGCTTTTTAATGCTTGAGTTGCAGAGAGTCTCTTGTCCTGATCGTAATCTAAGAGTCCCCTCGCTAATTGGAAACATGCCTCTGATGGAATCACTTGTGCGAACTTTTCCCTAAACACATCTGGGTGTCTCTCTGTATGTTGTGGAATAACCATAAAAAACCAGGGCATTTCAAACAACTTAGGCCATTGTTCTATCGTCGGTGTCCCCATAACCTTAAAGATGGAATCTAATTGTTCCAGTTCATTTTGGCCCTGGAAAGCTGCTGATTTGTTAAAAAGTTCCACCAGTACGCATCCACAACCCCACATGTCCACTTCAGCTGAGTATTTGGTAGTTCCTAGTAATAGCTCCGGCGGCCTATACCACATTGTGATTACGCGATTCGTGTAATCCTTATCCTTCTTCATCCTTCTCGCCAGACCAAAATCCGTTATCCTCAGACATCCCCTGTTGTCTATAAGAATGTTAGAACCCTTGATGTCGCGATGCAATATACCGTTATCGTGTAGATATTCCATCCCTTGAAGCAATTGCTTAAAAATATGCTTACATTGGGCCACATTAATTTCCATTTGTTTGTTTAAAAGAAGTCCACTTAAATCGTTATCCGCGTAGTCAAATATCATATAAACCGTCTTTTGCGATTCCACCATAATCTCTGTCAACGTCGACACGTTTGGGTGGTTAAAACTTTGTAAAAGCTTGATTTCCCTGATGGACGTTATGGGGAAACCTTCCCTTTCACTTTCCAATCTCAATTTCTTTAACGCTACCATCCTACCCGTTACAGTATTCCGAGCTTTGTAAACTTTACCATAGGTACCTTCTCCCACCTGTAGAATTCTTTCATAAACAGATGTATCTCTCTTTTCTGAGATGAAAGAAGGTTGAACGCTCTTCTTGTGGTCTGCTCTTCTAGTTTCGCAATTTGTAGGAGTAGAATTGTACCTTGACATGCTAACTTTGGGACCCTTCGGTAACTGTGACAGTAACGCATCTTTATTTTGTTGCCTCTTAGGAGTGTTATCACGACTATTTGCACTTCCAGGGGGGCCGCTGGAGTTAGTATATCGTGGTGAACCTTCGTATCGGGATGCCGGTCTGTTAGCGTTATTTCTATTGTAACGAGAATTGCTGCCTGCACTACGCGGTGGTTGTCCGCTAGGGCGTGTCGGTAACGGTGGCAATGGCCGATTATTGGCCCTCAGTCTCTTGGGGGCTGGTCTAGGCGGTGGCATATTTCCTGCTCGTTTTCTAAAGTTCTGACGATCTATAAGACGTTAGTAAGTTGGAAAGAAGAAAAAAGAAACATAAAAGCATTATTTGTCTCACATACTATTGTTATATGACATCCTTATAGCCTCTCGAGGTGCCCTGGTTGCCAATCTTCGAACTGAGTTCTGCCTTGGTCCTAGTATATTTGATAGTTTTTTCACTCTTTTTTTCAAATGCCGAATGTTGAAGAGATGAGATGACTTCAAAATAATACAGTAATAACAGATATAACAGTAAAAAACTCTACATTCATGTTTACACTCGCATCTATTTATTTCTGTCTTGCCATGAGGCTACATTAATATCTTTCAAGATTAACAAATCAGGCTCGTATTTTTCGAAGTTATCGTCGCGAAGACTAGTGTCATCTTTCAACAACAGGACATCGTCGTCTTCTCTCGAATTTGGTGAGCTAGTTGGATCCTGCAGCAAAGGCAAGGTATGATCAAAAAAATTGATAAATTTTATTGCTTTGGATATTACCAAAGTATCTACATCTTCGCCCCAAATTAAATCCAAATGCTCATGATTTTCCACTTTAATGTCAAAGACCCTCTTTCCGGGCAAATTCTGCTTTATGACGTCTATGTTCACTAATGAATCAATTCCCCCGTAGATGAGTAAAATTGGGATCTTAATGTTCGTCTTTGTCGGGAAACGGGCAATCCGATAGGGTTTCTGCAAAGTGTTGAGGATGCCGTCAGACTCTTCGAACATTTGAAACCGGTGTGCATGCAAGATTTGAAACCAATGGACTATACTCTTCACGCTCGTTGTAGAGTATAATTTCGCATACGAAACCATCTTCTGCGCAGGACTTATGTTATAAGCTCTCCAGTTGAATAATTGGCGGTTACCAAACTCTATTGTCCAATTGAATATCTTTGGGTGCAACGTTCTCTGCCACATGACAGCAGAGGGCAACAGGATTCGGTTGCCGAACAACAGGTACATTAGTCGAGGGGATAATTTAGCCAACTTATCCACAACCTTGTTGTGCAGCCCATGAGGTGTCATGGCTGGCGAAATCGCAATAAAGTGTGAAACTTTTTGATTAAGCTCCCTGCTCAGCGAAAACGCAGCAAACATCTGGGCGGATCCTTGGGAAAACCCAAAGCAGATTACTTGCGACACTTCAGTAAGATCTAGCACGAATTGCACTGAATTTGGTATATCGAAGAAGGCAAATTCATCAATGGAAAAGTCCCAAAACTTGCGAGACTTGGGCAATCTCGTCAGGTGGGTGCTGGAATACTTGTTACCCCTGTTATTTCCCATCCACACGTCAAACCCCAGGTCGTGAAGCACAAAGGGTAAATTATTGTTGCGCTTGATGTTGCAAACCCAGACGTCTGAGCACATCAGCAGTCCATGATGCAAATAGGCTACCTTACCGTTAGCAGTGCCAGGTTTAGGTGGAATCCTGTGCAGATTCAGAACGTAGTCATCCTCTGTTCTCACTAAATGGTCTTCCACTTCCACCCCAAACACTTGACACATCTCATGGATCGTCGGAGCAAGCCGTAGTTTCAACTCGACTTCCGTCTCTGCAACTGCTTCAAATTGGTTAATGACCCATGTTATAAGTTTTATCAGACGCTGCGGAACTAACCTCAACAGTAACGCTGAGATAGTCTCCAGGTACACCAGACATATGATGGTGGTATCAGTAATTGAGATTCTCATGTTTCCTTGATTAAAGTGAAACTAAACTACGTTACATTGTCGCGACTCCCTTGCGTCCCTTATCCACGAAGAACCAGCAAGTTTCCTCCCGCGATTATTGCAATAAAGGTGAATAAATAAATAATAAATAAATAAATAGACAGTCGTATAAATATGTAGTTGTTACCCTATTTATTTGAATAGGAAGCTAGTGCCAGCTAGTGCGGTGAAGGCTAGCACCACGTAGCCGGTTTTGATGACACCTGGGTTGTTCACCTCTTTACCCAAGTCCCAAACCAAGTGTCTGAGACCATTGGCAATGTGGAAGGCAAACAAGTAGGCCACACCTGCCTTAGCGGTCCAATCGGCCCAGGCTGGTATTTTCTGTTTGTACCAGGCGGTCAAGTTCTCGGTGTTTAGACCAAGACCAAGTAGAGTGGACACACCGAACGCAATTGTCAAAGCGTAGAAGCCCATACCCATGACCACACCGGAGATACGATGCAAGGAGGATAGGTACCAAGTAATCTGAGGCTGGTAGATGGTCAAATGTGGAGACACCGGTCTGTTCTTCCTCTGAGCCCTTAGGATTTGCAGTTCTTCATTAACGCTAGTTCTCACGCCGGATTGGTATCTCTTAGCTAGCTGCCTCGAAAGGGAACCTGAGCGGGAGAGCACAGAAGGCCTTAGAAATGCAGAGGATCTGTTCAAACCTAGCTGAAATAACATTTTGGTTTGATAAATTGAGTGTAATGAGCTTGCACGAAAGCGATAAGCTGGTGGATGTCGTATTTATTTTAACTGCGATGACCTTGCCATTTTCAACTTTTTGCCTTAAAAAACTTCGGAACCGAGAACCGGCATTCGTATTATGTGATTACCATAGAATGAAAATGGATACCCTTTGCGTAGTTTATTTTGAGCTGGAGCTTGTTAAAATATAAGAATTGATGTGTATTGTTACTTTATTATTACTTGAATAATTTTTTTTCAAAGTAATAGAAAAGAAAAAACGGTGTTTAACCTTATTGTGTAAGACTGCTCGTTCGTTATGTCAAACTCTAGTTGATACAAGATCTCGAAAGTATACAAAATTCCTTATTCCTCATCGATTTTATTTATGCTGAGTGGTTTTACTTCAGTAAATTCGAAAATTGTTGTATGTCTGGTAATTGTACTCTTGTGACAGCTAAGTCAAGTTTAACAAGTGTTTTCACATGATGGTTCCTTAAAAAGGTTGTTACCGCACGCGAGATTTCTCCACCAAATTTCCAACCTCCCCAGGTTTCAGTAAGTTTAATTCTCCACCGCAGCTGGAAATAATATACGATTATTTTGAGCAGTGTGGAAACTGGTCGCAAACGTTGTCTTGCAACGTATTCAGGATAATTTTAAAGAAACCGTACTTGTAAGCGGGGGTCAATTGATGGGTAAGGGAGGATCTGTTAAGGCAGTAGCATCTTTGCCCAAATAATGAAACTAAATAAAACAGTAAAGTCCAAAGTCTTGAAACGGAAAAAGCGCCATTTTTAAATCAGTGTTCAAGCAGACGACGATGGTATACACGCATGCGACAAGAAGCTTTGGATCAATAAAAGCAACTAAATTTATTGTCTCATGTTGTTGACGCAGTTTTGGCCTTCGTTACCTGCAGCGAATTCTCAAATTAGAATTCATAATTAATACCATCTCGTGAACTGCAGTGCTACGGCTCCTACCCGATGGATCCTTTTGCCCCTAGCGACAATTCAGAGTGGTCGGTCGCCTTCGCGAAGCGGGTACGTGCTGTACCCAAAGCGATAGGTCTAGTAACCATGGACATCAGTCACGTTCCTAAGCTGGCGAGCCAAGCTGGGCCAAAGTAGGGTCAGCCTCACCCTCTTAATGTTCCCGACGTAATCGACGTCAGTTTACATCGCCACGCCGTCAACCTGCCAGCCTTACAAGAACAGCAATCGAGATCCCTAAACCAAATAGCAAATTTTATCACTGTGGTATAAAAGTGAAGAAACTCGAGTGGGATGACAGGACCAATTTCTAATTCGTAAGGCCTATCAGCATTTAAGTATGGTTTTTGGACACCATAAGAATCAAGAGTACGTAGAGGCTACCTACCAATTCGATCCACAAAACGAGGGCGATTTGCAGCTCAAGCCAGGTGACAAGATTGAGGTCCTGGAGAAATGTTCACCTGACTGGTATAGGGGTAAATGCAATGGTAAAGAGGGCATGTTCCCAGCCAACTACGTGAAACCTGCATTCAGCGAAGAGGGCGTTGCTCGTCCAGCAGCCCCACCGCCACGTCAGGATTCCGAAAAGACGGAAGAAAAGCAGTCGCAACCGGAACAACAGCAACAACAACAACAACAACAGGCCCAGCCCATGGTGGTGGAACAAGAAAAGCCGCATCACCACCATCGTTTGAGCAAGTTCGGAAAGAAATTGGGCAATGCTACCATTTTTGGTGCAGGTGCTACGATGGGTAGTGACCTGGTTAATTCGATCCTCTAGTTTTGTATCTTATAAATCACTAAATTATTAAACCATGAGTGTTAATGGTTGTTTTCACTACGAGACACATAAGTCTGTAAAGCTATTGGGGGGGGGGACAAAAATCAGAAAGTGGTTTTTTTATTTTTTTGTTCAAGAATCTATATAGAAATCATAACGTTATCATCAGGTTCCGCTAAACTGTCATATCGGTCATTTCGTCATTCCATGTGTGCCAGCACGTCCGTCAGCGTATGCATTAACATAATATCGTCGGGACTGACTTCATCCATACTGTCGTTATTCATGGCACCTTGCCTTGGCCTGATCTGCCTCCTTGAAGTCTTGGCTTCAACTTGCGTCTTTGTCTCCACATTTAGGGCTCCAAACATCACGTCGTTGGTCATAATCTTGTTCGTAGGGATGATATCGGGCAGCGCACTCTGCGGGAAGGCCACTGAGGGGTTCACACTCAAATCTAAATCCTGCTTCGGTGGGTCCGGTCGTGTTTGCCGTTGTCGTTGCTTCTCCTGTCTCTGTTGCTTCGAATCCTTCGTGTCCGCTTTTTTTCTCCTTTTCGAACTGTTCACCAGGAGACTCGACATCGGTGGTGCATCCTGCCACGGCGATGGCGACTGTTTCGCCCTCTGGTCTAATATCTTCGTATAGGTCTCAATCTCTTGCTTTAATTTGGAAATCACATTTTTCAACTTGTCGTTCTCTTGTCTCGCTGAGTTATATTCCACCTGTAATTTCATGTTTTCAAGTTCCTTGTTTTTTTTGCGTGATTCGCGATGCACTGATGATGTTGGTGATGTCTTGGGTTTAATCTGGACATGGTGCGTCCTGTGATCCACGCTACCAGTACTCGTCATGCTGCTGACGCTACTGCTGCGGGTGGGTGTCGACGTGGGCTCCTCCCTATTCTTGTCAAACACCCACTGGCTAGATGTTATAATACGCTGGTGCTGTGGCACTAGCCGCGTATCGTGATGATTATCTGTCATGATTAAGAACTGCGTCTAATAGTATCAAACTCGGGAAGCATAGGAAAGATGAAAAAAATGGAAAAGGGAAGGAACGATCAGGAAAATTTTTTTTGAAAGGCACACAACTTGAAATTCCAGTGCACCGTCTCGAAAATAACGTATCCACGATGCAAAAACTTGAGAGAAATTCTTTTATTCAATATATTATCAGGATCTCTTTTTACTTTGGATGTTTGTATGGTCGATCGTTTTTCTTGAAGCTCGCAGCATCAACTTTTGGCTTCACGGAATAGAAAACTTGGCAAATTCCGGGTAAAAAACATGGCAGCCATTTATAACACCGTCGAAGAGTGAATTAGGAATGTATATTAGCTGAGAGGGAACGAGGTGTCTTGGATTTGCTTTTAGTAACTTATGTGAGATATTTCTCAGGCAACCTAAATTGAACGGACTAGAATGAGATGGCCTACTAAAGGGCCATTTTATTTCTGTGGGGGAGGTGAGGGGTAACTAGAAAATTGTTTTATACGGATGCGGCGCTATCATGCAGTCTGTCGCCATTTTATTTTAACAGAATCCATTGTTATAAAAACAAGTTAGTATTGAAAGCTTCTATGGAGCTTCGTGTTGATCATTGTGCCTCTTATGGTCAATTTTAATATGGATATCGTTCGGGTGTATGGGTGTATGCGCCAGCGCGTCGTTATACCAATAATAGGTCATAAAGTTGGGCCAGTATTCGGAACAACTTGGTCAAGAGCGGCTTTCTCTCATTCTGTTGTAACCAGTGCTGCTCGGTGCACATTTCTGTAAAAAATGTGTCTTTTTGGTGACTAAACAATAATTACTGAGAGCACTAATGTGAAGGCACTCCAACTTTTCCTAAATGAAAAATGATCAAGAAAGACCATATCATGGTAAGGAATCCATGTTTGTCAAAGTATGTAGCCTGAGTTATGCTGTGCATATGCACGTTTCTAGCCTCACCAGATAATATATTTTGGACCCAGCTCCTTTTGGTATCACATTTTTTTAGGAATTGTGCTAACTGGTTATAAGTTACTTGGGCTCTCACAAAACAGCGAAAATGGCAAAGAACTTTCAGTACAGACTGCTACTAGAACAACAGAAAAGAAACTCTCCCTAGAGCGGTTATCTTTTTATTTAATAAAGTTTATTAACTTATGATATATTTCATATTCTTAATTTAATGATAGAACATTAAAATACAAATATAGGTTCAAATTTTGTAAGGGACATACTATATTATTTCATAAAATTATATGCAACGATTTGCTTGACCGATGTTGTGTCCTTTTGTGACGAACTTTTTTTTTGCGCCATTTAAATTTCAAATTATCGCCAATGCATTCAATAGGCAAGCAATCTATCCAAACCCTTATGGCCAAGTCGCACCTTACCAGAAGCTCATCAAAACTGTTGATTAACCGCTCACTTTCTCCACACGTGAGGAGCACGTGATACGATTTGATAGATCAGCCCTTTTCAACCTCCCTCATAATCCAATAATACCTGCTTAGAAGTACATACATGAAACCATCGCTTATATTCTAAAACTCTATACAGAACCACAGTACCCTTCATGTGGTCCTATTTTTTCGGTGGCTCGAGCTCTGGGCCGGGTGGGAAGAACAGGGACTTGCCCAAGAAAGCCATCGTTGAGCTGAGAGAGCACATCAACGTCCTGGTTAAGAAGCAGTCACATCTCCAAACACAGATCCTAAACCAAGAAAATGAGGCCAGGAAGTTTCTCACCAAGGGTAGTAAGACTATGGCTAAAAACTCTTTGAAGAAGAAAAAGATCTATGAGGCAGAGTTGATCAAACTGGAGAGACAGATGGATTCCCTGCAGCAACAACTGTTCGCCATCGAGAGTGCCAATCTGAACCTGGAAACCATGAGAGCCATGAAGCAGGGGGCTAAAGCCATGAAAACGATGCACAACGGACTGGATATCGATAAAGTGGACGAAACCATGGACGAAGTCAGAGAACAGGTGGAGTTAGGTGAAGAGATCAGCGATGCCATATCGAGACCTATGTACACCGGAGTTAATGAAGTGGATGACGATGAACTGGATGAAGAGTTGGATGCTCTTGCACGCGAGAACAAATTCAAGCAGCCAGCGGCTCCAGTGGCACAACAGGCAGCGGCAGAGGCTGACGAAGGTGCTGTGTCCTTACCTAACGCTCCTAGTAGCAAGATAGAATCTTCAAGGACGCAGACAGACAAGCAAGAGGAGGAGGAGGAGGAAGATGAGGACGAGCGCGCGTTGAAAGAATTACAAGCGGAAATGGGGTTATAGCACGGTAGGGAAAAATGAAATAACATATTAATGCTCTGTTTCTTTTTCAGTTTCTTCTTCTCAATTATCTAAACTACTACTAATGTTCTATGTATAAGTAATACACGCTACACATCGGTCTAGTTGACCAGCACCCACACCAAGAAGAAGACAAAGATGATGAAGAAGACCTTGATGGCGAGCCACCTGTTGCTCTTGACTCTATCAAAATATTTGAGCAGTTCCCGCTGAGCTCCACTGATGTTAATGTCGATATCATCTACGTTGGCGTCGATGCGTTGGATCACATCGCCCTGTTCTTGCACCATGGACGCCAGCTGTTGGAAAAGATTCCCCACTTCTTGTATCGTCGATTCAATGGTCTCCACGGCACGGTTACGTTCTTGCAAGTATTGGCCATTGCTCATCTGCCCTTCTTCCATCATCAGCATCTGCGACTCTTGCGGAAGCGAAAGGCCGTTTCCGCCACCATTTGCCTGTTGTTCCGGTGACTCAGATAATATGGATGACATGAATGGATTTGAACTGTTATAAGTCGCTACACTGTCCGTATGTGCCGCCTGCTGCTGCTCCTTGTCTTCCACTTGTGATATTTTCTCCCACCGATCTCTGTTGCTCATCTCCAGCCTTTGCCTTTCCTCCAAGACACCTTTGAAATCTCCTGAAATGTTCTTCATCTTGGTGTTAAGCATATTCATGACATTTTTAGAATGCTGGCTGTTATTGGCGGGATCCGATGGGGCCCCGCCCTGCTGCGACCTTTGGAAACGACTCAGATCCACCAAACTTTGTTCAATGGCATATATCTTGCGCTTTATCAAGAAAGATAGCTCTGCTATCTCCACGGGACTATCGTTGAACATGGGTTTCCTTTTGGCGAGGATTGCTAGCTTCGACAGCAGTTGTGCCGTCGAGGAGATCTCACGAGCAATGAGCGAGGCTCTACCTTGGAACTCACTCGACTGTGGTTTCGGCTGCCTCTCATTGTGCTCTTGCTCTAACTGCCATGCACGCTCCTGCTTTCGTAAATTAGCCTTGTTACGCTTCTTATGTACCAGCACACTCTGCTGAAACTCAACAGATCTGTCTCTAATGTTCATGAGGAATTGAGTCTCTATCACAAACACAGTAACCAAAACTTCCTACTGGTTTCAAACCACCAAATGCATTGAACAAGCCACGGTATCCTTGGAATTTGGCACTAGGTTTAACTGCCTGTTAGTGAGCTTTCTGGTTGAAGGCCATGCCAGGTTTTGGGCTTCACGTCCTTGCAGATAACCTCGGCAGGGTAACGAAAAAAAGTTGGTAGGTGGCCATAGTGTTGAAACACCTTAGCGACACAAAGGCCAGCATTGTGCAAGGTAAAGTATGGTAGCATTATTTGTTGAGGAAGAACCGTAAAATTTTTCGAATTTTGTAGCTCTCTTAAAATGTTTTTTTCTTTTTTTTCACTTATCAGATTATCTGGATATATTAAAAAAAAAATTTGCCTATAGTTGGAATAGTAAATGAGCTAAAATAAGTACCCCCCCTCCCAAACGATATTTGAATTGCCAATGGAGTTATTAGGTTCATTAATTTAAAAAATAAGTTGAACTCTCCACAGGATTTTCGTATTGTTTGGAAGATTCAATCATACAATATTTAAATCTCTAGGAAAGCGTGCAGAGGTTGCTCGTCATTGCTTCAATACCAATGAAAAATTTAAGAGGAAACATCAAGCGTTTCTAAACATTATGTCACAACATTCTTTCCTATATACAGTATTTACACCTCCTCGTCTTGTCTCCTTTTGTTGTAGACATGCAACTGTTCAGCGACCCTAGGATCGTCTCTGAGCTGGCTCGTCCATTCACTGTTCCTATCGAGACCACGCTGAACCCATCTTTTGGGCCAATCTAATTCCTCCTCTTTGCACAGATCAAGGTCCTTTGGATTTTCAAACGGCCTAGCGCGCTCTTGCAATACTAGATCCGTTACGGCAGACATTACTTCCTCGGCGTAATATCTCCTAGTGTAAAACCTGTAGATACGTTCTGGAATACACAAAAAACCGATAAGGTTAGGAATAGGGATCGCCAGTATCGATTGGTGCGGCCAAATAGGCACGTTGGTCTTCGGGTCCTTTACAATACCCTGAAGTTCGCGAGGATATTCTACGTTGGCGTAATCATCAGGCATAATGAAAGGTTTGGGCACTTTTTGCTTCGCACTAGTTTCAGCAGTTTCACTAGTTTCGGCGGTCTCGCTAGTTTCCGCAGTCGTACTAGTTTCGACAGATTCCTGGTTGTTCTGATTGATTTGCTCTTGAGATGCAGCTGTATTCTTCAGATCTTGAGACACATCCGGATTAGCCGCATATGCGGAAGCAGAGATATTTGTCGTATCTTCAGAAGTGTCATTTGGCTCTTGCAGAACCTGCTGCGGTTCTTTAGATTCCACTGGAGCCTCCACTGGAGCCTCCACTGGAGCCTCCAACGGACCCAACATGCCTTCATGCAACCCATTCACATATTCTTTATAAGCACCCCTACCCAAACATATGACACCGCCACTTAGTGCTGGATCCTCTACCAAAGAATCCTCATGTACCATTTGTGGGGCCTTCCACTGGCGGAAAACACCTAGGGCCTTGCTGTAGTCAAATTCTTCTTTGAATTTCTTTGCCTGCTCAGGATCAAATGAATCCTCTTCTTCTTCTGGTACCTGCCTTTCCGTCTTGTTGGACTTGGCTGCCTTCTTCTCAACTGCGGATTCTGCCTCTAATAGCTGTTTCCTGACTTCTCTGATTCTCTTAGCCACTTCATGTCTTATGACACCCTGGGTGTCCGCCTCCACTATCTCGTAATCTAGTCCACCCCAGTACAAGATGGGCTTGATGTATCTTTTCCAAACTTTTAGCGAGGTATCCAGGTAGTCGCTTGGGGGAGGTGCAATGAAAACCGTCACTTTACGTGGCAGCCTCTCAATACCCAATTGCTGTTGCGACAAGGGTTCCACAACTTCCCTGTACCGATTTCTTATCTGTTTCTGCTCATATTTGTCATAAACGATGCCTCCAACGGATGCCGTGAGTAACGTCCAAAAGATTGTCCAGTTACGTGAGGGCAGTCGCAATGTTGGGAGACCCATTGCCTTGAAGGCTGGATTGGTATATCCAGGTTTGGGCGCCTTCTTCGTATCCATTAGGGCTTTGGTCTGCTGCTGGGAGTACTTTTTTTTAAACAAATGAGATGAGATGAATTTTTTCAAGTTTTTACCGTGGATAGAAGAATTATACAAAAAGTATATCAATGAAGTTATACACTATGAGTTGTGGTTACCTTCGTCTGCCCATTTCAAGTTGAATCTCCCATCTGGCACCACGTAGTTGGCAATTTTCTCCACGACTTCCTCTGCCGTGAGGGCCACCTGCACAATGTCGCCGTTTTTCCTACTGATGAAACCTTCCTCGATAGAATGCTCAATGTGTTTCAATAGGTTGTCGAAGAAACCATCAATGTTGTAAAGAACCACCGGATTGGCATGGATCCCCAACTGGGACCATGTTATGCACTCCATCACTTCTTCCAAAGTACCGTACCCGCCGGGCATGGCCACAAAGGCATTGCTCTCGTTAGCCATTAACCTCTTTCTGGTGTGCATATCGGGAACCACAGCCGTCTCCCCGTAGGCAGAAGAAATGGGGGTAGACCCTTTGTGGTTGTCAACACTTTCCTTAATCTTTTCGTTGAAATCCTGAGCAGTGGAGTCTCTTTCTTTGGCCACCAAAGCATCTGGGATCACACCAAGAACTTTACCGTCGAGGTTGGGACCCATAGTGGCCCTTGCTATCTGACCCATAAGACCAGTGGTACCTCCTCCATAAACGAGCTTCCAACCCAGCTGATGGAACAGCTTACCCAGTGCTTCAGCGTGAGCAGCATATTTCTCCTTGTTACCAAAGCTGGAACCACAATAGACACACACAGAACGAGTCTCTGTCATTATGTTATATAGTATTTTGTATTTTGTAGTTTTTTTTCTTGATTTATTAGGGGTTGTCTAATATAACTTTCGGTATATGTAAAAACTGAGAAAAATATTGAAGACAATCTCCTCGAATACCCTTCTTTTATAAATGGATGGCAGAGATTTTGAAACGGTTTCTTACCTTACAAATAGGTGTTCTTGTATCTTAGTTTCGATATGTCTCTTGGTGATCGATCCCATGCGGTTTGTTAAGCCGTTTGGCTTTGCCGGGGGGGTAATCCGCAGCTCTTCCGACCGGGATTGCAAGGGTGAAGAGTTTACAAGGTTGAAAGAATAACATGTCGAATACAGGGGGGATAACACAGCCGGAAAACCCGGGACTGCAACGATGAGAGATTTGCAGCGCATGCACCAACCAGGCAAAGATTGTAAGAGAACTTAACGTCGTGCAAAACTTGAAAACGAACTAAACAATGGCTACCAACATAAACCACCTAACTAACTACACTGAAAAAACAAAATAAAGACAAAAATAAGCATACTCTTTTCTCTATGGAAGGCTCATACAAAAAAATGCCCCTATCCATCTTTAGAATCCAACAAAACAAAGAGACTCCGGTAAGCCCCGTGAAAACAACGTGGCAACTGCTTAAGCAAGGTGAACTTTCAGAGAGTCGATCTCTTCCGGCGTGAACTGGATCTCAGGAATCCTCAGGGCCTGCTCCACGTGCTCCATGGAACTGCATCCGACCACCGGGTGACATCCACTGGCCAAAGCGCGAGCGGCAAGGATAGCCGTGCGGGACCGCTTCTTTCTCTCAGCCAGCACCTTGAGGTGTTCGAACGCTGCCTGCTGCTTCTCGTCCAAAATTCTCAAATCCACAAAGCCCGAGAGGCGTTGTGGGCCAGGAGGTTTGCTGATATTCTCAACTACATTCGCGCCCACGCCTCCATCCGAAGCTACCCATGTCAAAAGCCCGATGCCGTGTTCCTTGGCAAAGCGAAGTTTTTCATCCTCCTCTCCGCTTTGGGAGAGACCAAATACTAACTGCCAACCGGCGAATTTGGCCCATTGGTGACGTTCTGCAATGTGCTGCCACTCTGAGAACTCTTTCACCGACGAGGGATGCACGCTTATGTAGTGAACGTCGCCCCTGGCAACCAACTCGTCCAAGCTGTTGAGAAGCTCCTCCTTGGAAAGGTCTGGGTCGAAACTGGATATCTGCAGTATGTCAAGATGTTTCCCCAGGCCGTACAGCAACTCCTTGATACGCTTAAAGAGATAAGTACGCAGGTAACCCTCCTTCTGGGTCAGCTTCAACTCCTTCGCCAGCTTATACTCCGGATCATAAGGAGATGGGATATCGATTCTGCTAATGGCAACCACATTCTTCTGGTCTATCTTGTATTTCCACAAAAACCCTCCCAACAAAATTCCATTATCTTGAGTGACGTCAAACGTGCGAAGCCCTCTATCGTAGCAGTGCTTCAACATCGCAAACAATCTGGCCTTCTCCTCCTCATTATATTGGTCTACAAGTTTTAAATCTCCAACCTTGCAGTCCACTACGATGGGTGAAATGAGGAGTTTGGTGTTTCCAAAAGGAACTTGCTTTAGAGCGGAAACCTGTTCTGAATAAATGTCTGTCATCTGTATCTTGTCTGTGTGCGATGTGCGCGTTTTCTTGATATTTTATTACATTAATTCTGGAGGATACAGACAAGTCTTTCACCGATGGATCTGTTCTTGATCATTATATCTTGCTTCACCCCCTAGCGCTTCCCCCACAACTATTTTGCTCGATGGTGTCATTTTGCCTTGTGGTACCAGCAAATTTTGGTTGCGGATTTTGCGATGGTGTAATAAATCGGACAATGCTTGAAAAAGAATTGCACAACTCAGTCAAAATATGCTTGCTGTAGCGTGCCCCGTATTTCTTGGCAGCCTCGATGCACTAAATAGGCGGAGTTGGTTGCCTGGCTGGTTGCTTTCCAATCTATCGTACATACTGCGGAGGAGTAGGGGTGACGAAAACAGTATTATCCGAGAAGGACTACACGTTTTCCGCTGGAGACAAGAACATAATCCTGTAAATTCCTAAAACCGTGACGAGTTCAGTACCATATACGCCATAAGCCATGAGGAAATAGCGCGTCACTGTCCGTTGTTAGCGTATAGCTATGACACAGGCTCACCTTTATCCCGATATACCGTTAAATAGACGCATTATTTTGATGTATATAATCCACAGTGCTCAGTGATTTGACGGAGAAGCCACCAACGTGATATAAATACGGTTGCCTGTGAGCGTATATATATATGTATATATTGTCAGTTTTCACGGTATAGTTTTCACGGTATAGTTTTCAGACAAGTGATGAGATTTTCACGCTAGTAACCGAGCATGAGGACATACGGGAACGCGGAGAGGTTAGTTATAACGGGTCATATCGAAACAGGTCTTTATTGTCTTTATTTAGTATGAATAGTGAAACAAACCCAAATTTGGCGTTCTTAGATGTAAGGACAGAGGGGCAATAGAGATTTAACAATTATAACTCTTGACGATTTAGAGAGTTGTGCACTGGCAGCTTCAAAATGGACCATTCCGCTGGCGGTTCCTACTACTTGTCCTCCTATTCTGCAGTAAAAAATGGCGTGATCCTGTTTCTAGTGTTACCCGAACCCAATTATCTTTTTGGCGCCCTTCGGTCGCCCTCAGCGGCAAATCCTTTCTCTTTAACAAGTACTTTATGAGCTGTTCATTGTCTGACAGACAGATCAGAGCAGAGGATGTAACAGGTTACATGAAGGATAAGACGGTACTATTAAATAGGCAAAGTTGCCCCAGCAGCATATAGTGTTTTTCGCCAGCCAAGCGCCACTTACCATCAATATTAAAGATGCAAAATATGACTTAAAGAAGCCTGCAGGCAGCCTTAAAAAGCAGGCTAACTTCCCTCCTCTCCCTGTAGCATCCGGCCTTAGCTGTACCACATCTCCTTCGATTAGCCGCTGAAGGGGGTGGGGTAAGAGCCGGGATGATGCACGTGATTATTTTCATTTTCGTAACCTTGAAGGTACTGATGGTCGCCGGGAGGAGTCAATGAGCTGCATCACTGGGATATCAGCGATGATCGAGTTGTTTTAATGGAAAAAAAAAGTGCATGGGATTAGATAAAAGAAGCAAGGTTCGGTTTATGGATTAAGGCCCCCTCGTTGATGGTTGGAGATTTGATTTTAAATTGTGGTGCGTGCATATGCTAGCTGTGTGAACTTTACATTATATCCAAGAGTGAGCAAGAGAGTGTGAGATGACCACAAATAGCGCAATGGACATTGCCGTAGATAATAGTGATGGTTCTGCGGCTAGCGCTCACAACGGAGAAGGCGTGGTTCATGGACACATTCACAACTACGACAACATGACATATATACATGGGCATGTCCACCATGGCCATCACGACAGTGCAGAGACGGCGGCAGTCGCGGGGCATGTTCAAACGATGGAGGAGAATGTGGGTTGGGGCATCCCGTCACCGGTCGCCGCCAACAACGATGATTTGTGCCGACAATATGCGGACTGCCAGCATTTTGAGTTTGTCAATTACCACACGGCGAAAAACCTGGCAGATGTGGCTACCAGAGGTGCTGGCAATGCCGGCAGTACCGGCAACGCTGCCAAGGCCAGAAATCACGATCTAGTTAGCAAATCCAGCGTATATGGTGAAGCCAGTACAACTGTTGGCGGGAAAGTGAGCACCAACGGGGACCCCATGCTTCTACCCATTCGAAATAAGAGATCGTTTTCAGACGTTATCAACACTGAGAGCATTGATATTGGGTTGGAATGTCGTTGTAATCCCAATGTTTTGGAAGTTTGCTGTGACATGGATCACATTCCCTCTGCCGTGCCCACGGAGGACACATTGTTGGGCTCAGTGCCGCAAGTGGCCGAAAACGACCTAGTGGTCTGCACAGATGTGAAGAGCGATCTCTTCACGCTGCCGGCGGCCAACAACTGCATTTTGAAAAACGAGTTACCGGGCATCAACTGCGATTTAACCTGCGTGTGCCCTTCTGAGGAGTTGCACACGAGGCCGAATCGCAATGGGGGTAGCGGACCGGAAAGGTGTAAAGAGACTGAGGATGACATCTTTGAAAATTTTTGTAAAGAATGTATTAATCTGAACCAGGAGCGGATTCAAGATGGCCATCATCATCACCATTTCCACAATCATGGATTCCTCTCCCACAACACTTTGGCCACTCCTTCATCGACTCCTTCATCATCGGGTGAAAACTCCCAAAACGAGTTTCCATCGACTGGCGAGGTGAAAGGCCGCCCCGCTAATAGCCGCACAGCTGCTTGCCACGACCACGTAGTCAATTCTCAGATGGATTTGAGGATTCTCGATGAATTGTGTGGCATTTCGTCACTTTACGAACTCCCCTTTGCCAATCACATGAACCATCATAATCATACACACGTTGGCCCCCACGGACATGGGAACCAAGGTGTAAACCTGTTGCAGTCATCGATTGGCGCTCGTGTGAGTGGTGGTTGTGATGGCTCCGCTCTACATCATCACCATCACCATAGGATACAATTTCATCAGCATGGATCTAATCAGGACAATTCTGCCGCATTGGATCCACAGGGCCCTCTTACTTGGGAGCAACACGAACAAACAACTGTGAAGCCGAAAATTGAGGATCAGGCATCCGTTCTGCACCACCATTGCTCTAATTCGTTGAACTTTAACAATTTTGGCATGGAAGCTAATACCATCAACTTCAACTGGTTGTTTAAAAATGAGGATGCTGGAATGCTGAAATGTGAGTGGAATCAGTGTTATGAACAATTCCCAAGTTTAATAGATCTACAAAAGCATATGTTCAGGGACCATGTGTCGCAAGACAACGTTGCCTCAAACGGTTCGTGCAATTGGAGTGACTGCCAGTTTAAAGGAGAAGACATCTGCTCCCTAGTGAACCACATCAATTCGGACCACGGAATAAATTTTGGCATGAAAGTTTTGGACCCAGCTTCGCTGTTGGAACAAAGAGAGCAGCATCATTCGCTGCATTGTTCTGATCAGCAGTGCCAAGTGGGGAAATTGCAGTGCGAATGGAATGGTTGTGGTCAACTGTTTGCCACGGCAGAAGGATTGAGCAACCATCTAGAGAGATTTCACCTGCCGAGGGGCCAATCAGAATATCAATGCTACTGGAACGGTTGCTCCCGTAAGTTCACGCAAAGACAAAAGATGGTTCGTCATTTAAAAGTGCACTCAGGGTACAAACCCTTTAAGTGCCAAGTATGCTTAAAATTTTTTTCCAGTGAGGACACTCTAAATCAACATATGAGGATCCATTCAGGTGAAAAACCTTTCCAATGTCATTTGTGTAGTAAAAAATTCTCCGTTTCGAGTTCTTTAAAAATCCACATTAGAACTCATACTGGTGAAAAACCTTTGCAATGCAAAGTTTGTGGTAAAAGATTTAACGAGTCATCCAACCTGAACAAGCATGTCAGAACTCATCGAAAAAAATTCAAATGCAACCACTGTACCAAAAGTTTTGACACTAACAAAAAGTGTGAATGTCATGAGCTCATATGTCTAACGGCGCGAAGACAAAAAATGAAATAACTCGTAATCTGCCATGTATTAAATTAACTACTATATCACTAACACCTCCATTCTATCCTTTGATACATGTAGTTTACTCGTCCCCAATCGTCCATACCTTCGTCTCTCTCTTGCTCCATCACTTGCAGGCCGTGGTCGTTCAAAAATTCCCACAATTGACTCCGCTCTTTGGCATACTTGTTTCTCAGTGGTATCTCCAAGTGACAGGTGCCGCTAGTTGACAAAAGTTGAGATATCACGTCTACCACTAGTCTAGGGTGGTCAGGAGAATATATCGGGTCAGATACTATGATAACGTCGAATTTTTCTTGAGAATGTTGGGCCATAAAATCACCTGGGCACGTCCAATCCAAGGTATCCACGGTGGAATTAGCAGCCAGACCATTGATTGCCACATTTTTCCGCAAGTTTGGCACAATCTCTTGCAAATCAGTGAAGAACATCTCTATGGTATTACAACCGTGCACTTCCACCCATTTGGCAAGCCACGCGATGCCAGCTAATCCTGTGCCAGATCCCAACTCCAACACTCTCATCTTCCGTAAAGGGTCAATTTGAGCGGCAAAATGAACTAGCTTTTGCGACAAGATGAAAGAGGACCCCCAGGTCTTCCAACCAAGATTGTCTGCGGTCAACGAAGGTTCATAGATCTCTATGCAGTTTTCTAGATTCTCAAATGTAAATTGCCTTGACAAGGAAGGTTGTGCAGTTCTACCGCAGTTCTCAGAAATTCTCATGCTCACCTCTTTAATAATTTGGTCCTTGATCGAACATGCTGATTTTTCATACTGCTTCAGAACCAATGTGTAATAGTTAAGCAGCGATTCACCCATAGATACAAGAGCAGGTACTTTTTGGCATATTTTTTGTTCCGTATCAAGCCTACCGTTTCCCCATGTTTCGTAGTATCTCAACGTAGAGCTCAAGAATTCTTTGGAGATGCCCTTTTGTAAACACACCTCTGCAACCGATAGCTCATCGCTTTTATCCTTTTGAAAATTTATCTGTGCAGCAGGCTTCAAGAGTAATAAAATACATAAAACAACCTCTGGCGATGCATAGTGCACCAACGGCAAATCTAAATGGTCAATGGGTAAATCTTGATCACTCACTTCATGCTTTCCTTGATTTGAATTATTGAGACCGCATGGAATGTCAACAGTGCCGAAAACCTCTCCTTCATCGACCCTCACGAAACTGTCGTCGGGTGTGTACAAATCCAGCGGATCAAACATCTGGCTTTAATTTCGATGTTTTCCTTTCTCTTTGCAAATGCATTGTATCTCATCTCATATTTTCAAGCAGAAAAAAATTATTATTGAGAGTGCTCTGCAAATTATATTGGGAAAACATCTACGACAAAAAAATGGCAGGGATCTAGCCTATCCAATTGAAGAAGCCCACTCCCTTGGACCAGCTCCTGTAATTTTTTTTTTATGGACTGGCCAGGCGGTTCTACTTCATTTCTACTCGTTGGAGCAAAAAAGTGCTTAATGTAACTTAGAAATGACAGCGGCAAATCCTATAGGGCAATGTCGCAGCTACCAATGACGAATATCCCTACAACAACCACCGTACATTGACCTTCTAAAACATCTCAAAGTCCACGTGATTTATGAACATCTCGTTCAATGACTTCCGGGGGATCCCCACATAATATCGAGTAATTCAAATCACTGTGATCCTATCTCTAATGTACAACTATGAGCCTTGTACCTTATCAAGAAGGATCAGTGGTATTGAGCGATCCGGACTCGAGGTCGCTAGTGATTGTGAATCCTTCGTCTGGCTCACTAGAGTTTTTCCGCAAAGTATATAATTCTAAACCTGAAGGTCTTGGACCCTCCGGAGAGATCAGTCAAAGAAGAATTTCCATCGCTTCTTATGTATGCCCTCAGTGTGGCACTGAGATACATCCCTGCTTAACGCCAGACGAAATTGACGGGAAAGATCCTACTGATGCCAAGAGTTTTAAGGGTGTAAACCTTTCTCGCAAGTACTTCCATCTGCTGGAGGATAGCCATAAGGCAGAAGAACTGAATATGTCAATGTTACCGCCAGCGGAACAGTCTTTCATTCCGCAAGAACTTTTTATTCCTGGGTATTTCCGGAAATTCTTCCAGACTCTGTCACTGTTGGGCAGTGGCGCTCGTGGATCTGTGTTCAAAGTGGTACACAAGATTGGAGACATTCACTTGGGCGTTTTCGCCTTAAAAAAAATTCCAATTGGTAACGACATGACATGGTTTGAGAAATGTATCCGAGAAGTCAAGGCCCTGAGCTCTTTGACTCACTTGAGTGCGAATTTAATAACTTACAATCACGTTTGGCTCGAAATGGATACTGCTTGTGGACTGGTACGAACCGTGGACGGTAAGCAGTCTGGCACTGTAGAGGATATTCCCTGTATTTTTATTTTGCAGCAGTATTGCAGTGGTGGGAACCTAGAGGATTTTATTTTAAAGGACGTATTTCACAAATTTCCAGATTTTGAATCGCCAGAGGAACGCAAAAGAATGTTTAGATATTCTAGAACGCATAACGACAGTCCCTTAGGGTTGTCGACGGGGCAAATAGTCCATGCTATGAGGGACATTGCAAGAGGCATGCACGAACTTCACGATATTGGGATTATTCATCGCGATTTAAAACCCTCCAATTGTCTTTTGTTGAGAAAATACTCAGGTAGCTCTTCTTCAGCAGAGTCTTTGCCTACAATTGTAATTGGCGATCTGGGGGAATGCCAGAAAAACGGCGAGTTCAGATCGGCTACAGGTGCCACAGGCACGCTGGAGTTTACGGCACCAGAGCTGATCATATCCGCAACAGGCAAGGCTGCAGATTACAATGAATATAGTTTTGCCTCGGATATGTATTCTCTGGGCATGGTTTGCTACTTTATTGTATTTGGACAGTTACCATTTGAACCCCAGATGGAAATCAAAGCTCTGAAACAGACAATTAAATGTAGCCAATTTGATAAAGGAATGTTGATCAAAAGGCATGAATCGATGGGTTTGAAACACATTGAGTCAGGAATCTTCGACCTCATGGAGATGTTACTTTCTCGGGATGTTGAACAGAGACCCTCAGCCAAGGATGTACAATTGTTTCTAGAAGAAATGTGGCTAAGCCAAGATTTTGAAGTCTTGGCTGACAAGTTGGAAACTGAGAATGAGGAGGATCTGGACGACAACAGCAATCATTCGCTTATTTCCATGTCCGATAGCAAGCTCCCTGATTCGAATTTTGAGCCAAAACTACCTGCAGCCTGGAAAAAATGGTTTTGTGTTTGTATGAATCTAGGTCTCGTTGTTTCTATCACACATCAATCGCCCGAAAGACCGCTCTTAGTATACTCATCCTTAGTTATTTTAGGAGTTTCATTGCAAACCAGCGTAAGGGGCCAAAAGTGGCTATTAATTCTACTCATACTAGCAAGTACACTGATGAATATAGTACCTGTGCATCTATACACTTTGTAATTTTTTCTTTAATTTTGCTTGGATATATTATTTTCTGTGACGTTCATGTTATATCTTTTCGCCTTGACGACGCAACAAGCAGAAACCCGCCTTAACTGGTAAAGTGTGAAGGCCCTTCAGAATAGAAGAACGCAGTGTAAGCCGCTCTCAAAAGGTGCATAAAGCTTCTTCTAATGGATTATGGCACCCCATCCAAGCCATAAAAGGATCTCCGAAACGGTGCAACCTTTGGGGGATAACGACGATCAGGATCATACTCATAAAAAGTTTCCCAGCATATCATCAGACATTATTCCCCAAACTTTGACACATCCAGAGGATGAGGATGGTTCCAAATCTTTGAAGTCCCCTGGTATCGTGCCACCACCCAACTGGTCCAACGTGGGGTTTCAATCAATCTTCAATGAAGGGGGTCAGAGAAGATCAAAGCAGAGCCTCTTGTCCACAGAATCTCGAGAGAGCACACCAATTTCTGTCAGAAGGAGTCTTGAATCGGGTCTGGGGTTGAACAGAGATGAATCTCGAATATCTGAAGAAGATGTCTCTAATGAAAGCCTGCATACGTCTTCATCTAGCGCCAAGGAAAAACTTAAGTCTTCTTTATTTGGAAAACCTAAGGAAGTCTTACCAAAAAGTGAAAGGGGCTCAAGATTGTTTAAATCCCCAGGTAGCAGAAGCCCTGCTGCTGTAGCAGACTCTTTGATTAGTCCGACACTGCCAAGCAAGAAGAACAAATTCACCAAAATTGCGAAGAAGCTTTTCAATCATAAAAATACTGGAACCCACCACGACGATGTTATAGAACCTGTAATTCCCAATTCATTGAGTAAATTTTTACATTCATCTTATGCAAGACATAAGACACCGTCACAATTTTTGCATAATACCCCTGGCCCACTAATAGATTCCAAATCTGTGTATTCTTTCAATCCAAGTATATCCAATAATGCAGTTGATGTTGGCGGTTCCCAACAGGATGATTATTACTGGAATAGTTTGGCTATCTTACACGATTTTCTGAAGCATTTGCCCACATTGGAGGCAAATTATAGAAGTTTCAATACTCAAGAGCTACACATTTTGGAGGGTAATGTTTGGGGCATCTTTTGCAATACGGCTCTGGAGCTGTTCAAATCCTACGAAGTATGGCAACTACGTGTAAAAATAGAAGACATCAATAGGATTTTGGAATTTTACATTACGCTCAAAACCGAATCGAAAGCTGCCTCGCAGCGTAGCAAGTTTTTGACCGAAGTGGAGGAATTTTTAAGCACTTCGTTGTACATTTTAGAAAACCAGATTGTTTTCAACTACTCCAACGAAAACACCATGAATACGGCATTGAAAAGACTAGGGGTCATTTGGCAAGTTTTTTATCAGCAAGTGTACTATGATGTGATGGCGGTTCTATCGCCACTAGAAAAAAGCTTTACTTCCAGTCCCAAATATTGGTCTTACATGGAAAACGTTTCTCAGAACATCCTCTCGGTAGATTACATTTTATTGAAATCATTCCGAGATTCGATCGTTTTGCCGTACTACTTGAATTTTATCAACAGCAATGATGGTGCCAGTAAAAGTTTCCAGTTATACATTTTTAACCAAGAGGAGGAAAATGGTGTAACGGAAGAGGACAAGTTGACATTATTACAATGTTTTGGTGTCTTAAGTACAATTCCTGGGAATGATCGGCATCAGAAGATTATACAGGAGCTATTAGTAGGGGTAAGAATGAGTATTTAATAGAGGGGAAATAACGATGATATTTTTTGTAGACTATTCTAATGTACACCATGGTCTATCATCAGCGACTTGATGTGAACATAGAGCTGGTTCAAGGCTCAACCCGATTACAGCAGCAATGAGAACACCAAATGAATCTGCAATCGAGACTGACCCAAGGCCAAATTCCCGTTTCTCTGGTGGTAATTTTTCCAGAATGTTCAGAAAAGTGTTCACGTAGGAGGCGCCACCAAGTAGCCCCTCGTAAAAGATCAAGCACATGATGGGCCATGGTGAATGCATGACATAGTTCCACGACTGGACAATAGCGAGTATTAAGTTCAAGCCTTGTAGCGCAGATAGAAAATACAACCTTCTCATGCGAAAGAGGGATGCCGTTGATCTGGATATGAAGACACCCAATTGGTATAGCGTTCCGTAAGTCACATAGATGTCTCTATATTTGTGAAAGAAAAAGGGCAAGCCTTTCTGCCCTAATGGGAACAATAAAGTGGGTGCTACCGCTTGGTTGATCAAATATTCGAAGAGATAAACAGTAGTTAATGGTAGCATGAAAGGTATAATCAGGCCCTTCAATTTGATACAAGTCTTGACGAAGTGATGGGTCAATCGAGATGTTGTATTGTTCTTGGAATAAATACCTTGTGGGGGAGTCTCCAACTCGGCGTCCATTTCTTCGAAATTTAGAAAAGCTTGGGCATCATTATCGCTCACATTGTCATGCTGGCTTCCATCCAATCTGAAATATAGCAGAAACCCAAAAGGTAAAACGCTGAAGATCAATAAAGACACTTTGACTGGGACATGCATCAATGACGTTAACAGCATATAGACGCCGCTACCAACAAGTCCCGCACCGCCGGTCCCGGAAGACCAACCGTTCAATCCAACTTGTTTGTAAATATGAGTCAATTGCAAGAAAGTGACTTCACCAAACCCTGACGACAGGGAAGCCAGTGCAATACCAGTGAGACATACAGAGAGTCTCTTGACGGAGACCAAAAACATACCCAAACAGCTGAAAAGAATCAATGACCATACTCGGTGACGATAAGCTATCTTGTGTATGAAAAAGGGTGCCAGCAGTTTGATGAGAAAAGCTGGGAGGATATCAGCGAGCAGCACTAGAGATTTCGGAAGGGTGGGTCCCACTATATCGGCAGCTGCAGAGAGGATGACCACGTAAAGAACATTGTTTATCAAACCAAAGATCCAGAAGTAAAAATATATGGGCCTGTCTTCGCTCTCCATAGTCCCAAGAACCTGCAAGGGATTGTAAGGATGTGTATGCTCCAATTATAATGTCTTCATATGGATGAAACTAAGGTGAACTTGAACTCACTTCAATTAAGACAGTCCCCAGTGCACGTGATAACTCGTTAATTCTATAACTAGATAACGGATGTAAACTATGAAGAATTACTGACGAATATGGGGTTTCAGCAGCTTGAGTCTGTCCACCGCTTTATACAAGTACTCGTCGTCCTTACAGACGGCAAATCTGAGCATGTTCTCTGCACTTTTTTCGTGCTCCTTGATGTAAAATTCCGTTGGAGGAATAGCCACGATGCCCAACTCATTGATGAGCCAATGAGATATTTTGAAGTCTTTTCCTTTGTCCAATATTTCACTTGGATAAGGATAGTCATCCGGAATATTAACCTTAGAGAAATCTGCAAGAATGAAATAGGTACCTTCTGGAACAGTGTAAGGCAACCCCAATTCTTTGAAAGCGCTAGTAAAAATTTCGAACTTGCGAATGTAGTCTTTTCTCATTGCTTCGAAATAATCGGATTGCAAGGCATCGTTTATCGAATTTGCCACCGCCTCTTGGATAGGGGAAGGGCTGCTGAAGCAGATACGAGTATGTGCCTTAGAGACGTAAGAGAGCAGATCAGGGTTTAAAGAAATCACCCAACCAATTCTCCAACCAGTAGCAGCAAAAGTCTTCCCCGCAGAGCCCACAGACAACGTCAATTGTCCAATTTCTGGAGAAATAGTGGCAATTCTGGTAAATGAATCAGTGAAGTATAAGTGCTCATAGACTTCATCAGAAATGATAACCACGTTGTTCTTGACACACAGATTGCCGATCTTAGTCAACTCCTCCCGCGTGAAAACTTTACCGATAGGGTTATGGGGGGTATTCAAGATAACAGCCTTAGTCTTGTTAGTGAAGGCCCGTGCTAGGACCTCGTAGTCGATGGTCCAATCCTTGCCCTCCACAATCCGCTGGTCCACATCCTTGGGAGGATTGATGGGCACATAAACCACCTTCCCGCCCAAAAGCTCAATATTGGGGATATATTGGTCAAAGAAAGGCTCAAACACAATAACTTCATCTCCTTGGTTTATAATCCCCATAAGACTCGACAAAATACCTTCGTTGGCTCCGGTCGTGACAGTCACATTTTCTGACTTTAACTCCACACCATAGTATGGGGAATATAATTTGGTCAGAGCGTTAATCAAAGTTGGACGGCCTCTTGTAGGCGAATATTGGTTCACTAGCGGAATTTCAAGTGCCTTTTGAGCCTCGTGAATCGCGAATTTTGGTGGTGAATAAGAGAAAAAACCTTGTCCCAAATTAATTAGTTCGCGCCCCTTGTTCTGTTCGTTGTTGGCCGCTGCACTAGCAGCTTCGTTGGTCAAGGACCAAACATCTTTACCTGTGTTCGATGTAAAATACTTGTTAACAGTAATATTGGGGCGAGTGACCGTCATACTGTAATACCTTATGAGATTAATTGATTTACAAGGTCTGGGCCACATTAGAGTTCGAAGCGATAATGTTGAACCCTTGAATTGAGCACATTATTCTTATATACATTTGAAAAGGGTTTTTTGTCTTTATCAATGGTTTACAGGTCCAATCTTATTTGACTGATAACATCACGTGATATGAGTAAAGATAAGACGCCACAGTTACAGGCTCAGGGCTTGAATATTATTTTTAGGGCATTATTTCTTTAAAGTAAGGCAAGAAAAGTCCTGACATTACCATTGGTAACTAGGAAGCATAATTTTAGTCAGGGCTTTTTTTACATTGTTATGTTGTATTATGATATTATCAACACAGTTTAGCGGTCGAGTTACTATTTTACTCTGCCAGAATGTAATAAAAATAAATCGTCGCATACGAAACACGCTTAGATTAATATTGCAACAATTAAAAAGAATATGCATGAACAGCTTGCTAGTTTCAAGGAGGTGGCAGCCTCTTAATCTAAATTCAGTATAGCACTTTTTTGCAGGCCTCGGAATTTCTAATGTTCTACCTTTCGATCAAGTAATTGCAAACTCAGCATTAAACAAAAGTTTAAAAAGCCACAATTGAATGAAAAAAAATTTTTTTGCACTCCAAAGGAAAACTATTCTTATTCCATCAAAGAGTGCTGACGTTATGTCGTAATGGAACGCCCAGGAGTTTTTTTCAGATTAAAAAGCGTAATAAAATTCGCAGAAAAAGAACGAACACACACGTAACCGTTAAAAAATAATATAGGTTTGGCTCTTGAAATATCCTTAAAACTAAATTAACATAAAAGGTTTCACAAGATAATCACCATTTTGAACTTTTTGTACGAATATTATATCTTCTTTTAGCAGTGAATATCATAGATTATATTTCTGTTCGATAAGAAGAACTAGACATAAGGTATGAGACACTTTTAAATTTGGAAAACAGCATTTTTATTCACTCAGAGTGGAAGGAAAGAAAATCTGAAAATAAATTAGAATCAATGTTATGTTTGTCTTATTTAATCATTTTTAATTTTTTTTTACATTTTTTTTTTCCAATTGTATCCAAATATTACATGCAAGTCCTTTTCGAAAAGAAAAAAAAAGATATACGCCTGGAAGAAACTTTAAAGTTTGGACCAAACGCAGAACTACATTTCTGGTAATTTAAACTCATCCGCCGATGCGCATTCGTTAACATGGATACGCCAAACATCATTGGAAACGCGCACCCTAAAAAAAAAGTCAAGACCTAATTTTACGTTAGGGCTTTCTGGAGAACACATTACGTCTTTCCAAGTATATAAGAATATGGTGGATAGAAGAAAGACGTTAAGCTTGGCACCCCAGATTTATCGCTGCCTCTCCAGTTCGCCATTGCTATGTTGTCCATCTTCAGAAATTTAACTGGAGTACCTCCTTTGAGGTCGCTGCCCTTGCAGAGTTATCGGATCACTAGGTTGTTCAATTCCGATAGAACCCCCGGCCCACCTAAGCTGCCTAAGGAGGAACAAGAAGAGTTTGAGGAACTGCAGAAGCTGGCTAATTCTCAGGCTGCTATTGAGGCGTACAACCGTGAAGCCACCGGTGATTCCACGAGAGAGAGTCTCAACAACCCCATTCTGACCAAGAATGACATCGGTAATTTCTCTCCCGAATTTTCCAAGACCATTCCTGAATTTGAAGGGAATGTTAATCCTAAAACTGGTGAAGTTAATGGCCCCAAGCAGGATCCACTAAGGCACGGCGATTACTCTTACAACGGTAGGGTCACCGATTTTTGATGCTATTTTACATCTAATGATTTGTACTTCTAAATAGTTTTTGTCGTTAAACCGACACTTCTGCTTCCACTTCGGAAAACGATTGAGCTAATTGACTATTGCACTCTTTGATGATTTTGGTGTCATTTTCTAAAATGCTTAGTAATTCTTTCCATTCGTTCTTGGACCTATCGCCATTTTTATTGGGTTCTTGGCAGTGATCCAGTTCCTGCTTCACATACTGCAGCTGGTCGGCTAGATTCTTCTGCTGATGGACGTATTGGTTGAAGGTAAGTACTTGGCTGCGAATTTCTTTGAACCAAGCCATTTCTTTGCCGTTAATGGTCGTACCTTTGAATTTCGGTGACTCGCTAATCCTCATTAAGTTGTCGCTAAGCTTGTCGAAGCGTGATACAAGGTTGTTCTGCCTGGCCACTTTAACGTCGCAGTCAGAAGCTTGCGTCTCAGACTTTTGCTTTAACCTGTCCCGTTTTTCCAAGATTGTGCTGCCGTGTTCCAGTTGGCGCGTCAGTTCCCTCTGTTGCTCCACGAATCTACCATGCAGTGTAAGCCCCAGACTTTGAGCTATTACGATCTTTTGTAGGAACTCCTTAGACACGTCCGTCAAAATGTCCAATTGGTCCTCATTGGAATCGTTAAGAAACGGTGTCTGCCTTTTTGGGGGGTCGATGAGCTTATTCAGTGGCCTCCTTGCTTCCGCCTGGAAATTGGAATTGAGAGCCATTATTTCTGAGATTGGTTGGCAGAATACTGGCTTGTATTCGGCGATTTCACTCTTGGGGTCACCTCCCTTATGTATAGATTTATCGGAGGTTTCCCTGGCTATAGGCCTTGTGTAAACTGCTTCATTGGATATGAGCACATGGAAGGATTGAGCACCTTTGTTCCATCTTGCACATGATTTGATTTCGCCTGGAACATCGATCATGACTATTTTGCTCTTAAATTCGAGATCACCAATGGGCTGTAGGTCGTTGTTGTCAATGCAGCCAGAGAAGACTTGGGACCAATGTGTGGTATCGACTAGATATTTCTTTGATTTCCCTAAGACAAAAAATTGACCTTTAGAGCCTGGGAGCACCTGAATATTTCCCGCCTCCAGTTTGATTGATTCTATCAAAACCAGAGAGTTGTTATAAGCGTAACCATTCGAATCCCAACACATGGTGAATTCCAAATCTCTATAAAGTACTGCAATAGTACCGTCATCCAGGCTCATTAACAACAATTCGTTGTTTGAACCAATCGGAAGAAGAGCCACTTGTCTAGAGATGCGGTCGTAGTACCGCTCGGGAAAGGGCGCAATCGTGAAGGGGCCCTGGCCCCTGACTCGAAGCCAATTTGAAGATATATTGAGTTTCTCTTGGTCTTGGTCGAGTTTTTTGCGTAGTGTGGAAGCAAATTGGAATTGCTTCACCGTGTTTCTCTTTATAGCCGCTGGAGTCTGAATATCCAAGCTCGCATACTGCAACAGTGATTTTTTCATGAGCAGATCTAATTGCTTGACTTCTAAGTTAATCGAGCGTGGCAAGCAAGGATAAAATGCGTAAACGTCGCCACCTTCAGCGACACTCAATGCGTAAAGAATCAGCCCATCGAGACTAAACTCAATACTTTCGATGCTGCAGATAAAGCTTTCCATCCCTAACGCACCGTTGAACTTGTTAAGAACGTGTTCATGAGGTTGCATTGTCTGCGGATAACTTCTGTCTAACAAAGTAATGGTATCGTCGCTTCTCAGGACAACGAGGCAACGCTCCTGATCTGCCAAAGGATGGAATAAAACCTGTTTAATATGTGGGTCTTGTTCATCGACAAGGAAGTTGAATTTTTGGAATGCCTGATGAGGAAGATTACTATATCCCCAGGGAATCTCTACAACTCTGATTTCCGATGAATTGTAAAGTAACAAGAGAGACCCAGAATTGCTTAACACGGCATGCTCCACATTTGGAAAGGAGGGTTCCACTGGCATAAAATTATAACTGGAATCAGAAACATGGCACCATCTCACAGCTGAATCTTGGTAAATAACTACCCTGAAACCGTCCTGAGAGGTGAAAAGGAACCGCTCAAGAGACTTCACACTCCTATTAAATATGGGGTGAGAGTCAATAGACATGATCAAAGTCTTGATGAATCACGGTGCAATGAATTCAATCCAGTCACGCAGAGTAAGCTGGGGCCTCCGTAAAGAGATGCCCTCTTTAATGGTTAAGCGAAAATCGTCGAGAATGACAATTCATCTTTGGATTAAGCTTGAAGTGGCCAGTAGACCCGCTATATGCCGTATTTACAAGTTTACGTAGTCCTGACATGGCTCTAGATCTTTCTCAAAAAGTTATTCTGTTTAACTCTTTTCCTATTGGCGCTTCTGAGCTCTTTCTTCCTCAACTTCAATGGATCGGACTGCAACTTTCTTTCCTGTGCCTCCGGATCGAGCACTTCCCAAAGCCAATCTGGGTACTCATGGTCCTCTAAAGCCATTGGGTCCTGACCTGATTTCTTGGTATTCACATTTATCACTGTGCCGGCGGGGCACGAAGACTTGACCGCCTGCCAAGCAGGGGAAGGACACGATAAAAAGCGCTTAGGAAAAATCCTCAGCAGCTGCAACATGATCGAAAGATAATTAGGGCCGCGGAAAGTCTGAATATGAGAGATGTCTGTTTGATCAAGCTTTAGAAATGCCAAAACTTGTTAATTCGCCTTGAAAAATTACAAGCGTCAGTGTCATCTACCACGATCATCTGCGAGAAGTAGATGAATGGATGCCATACGATCCTGTTCAACCATTTGTGACTGCTACAACTGTTGATTCCAAGCCGCATTCAATGATTATATTCATGAAAATATTCCATGCGGCGAAATAGCAAAGCTTGGGGCTAAACACACTCCATATGAAGAGATGGAACCTGAATATGTAGCATGCTGACAGCAGGAAACAGCCCACAATACAGTTGTGGAGCAAAATAGGGATCTTCATTTGGGCGTAAAACGTCCATTTTCGGTTGTTAGGTCGAGGTATCGTAGATTTGTAGAGGGACCAGTAAATGGTGGGGGCGAAATTGGATACAAACATCATTAATCCGACAAAATAGATGTTGTAATCGCCAGAAACACCATTGTATGCGTTAGAAAGATCGACAGATGCAATGGAATTCGTACCGCCAAATTGGAAAAATGAGAAATACTGTAGAATTAACGACGCCAGAGAGATGAGGTAGCTGTCGGAGCTGTAATAGTCAATCAAGATACGCGACAAGGCGCTTTGCAAGATTTCAAAGACTAGGAAGAGCGGAATGTTGGGCGATGGTGACTGGAACACAAGTAACAATGAAAGACAATTGTGGATGCTGGATCTTGTGAGACCCATCCTGAGGGCAAGTATCTTGGTTCCCACGCAGACTGCCATATACTGGAAGTAAAACTGGGCCATGGGCACCAGGGCCTCGCTATAGATCTCTCCGGTGCCCTTGGCAAAAAACAGACATGATTTTAAAGCCATTTCATTCATCCATGGAGGTACGACTTCGTGATTCACAATGGCCCAACTCACTTTATAAGTACTGCAGAGGCCACACAGTGAAAATGAAATGATAAAGGACAATGGATCACCTAGCGTGCCCTTCATCCCAATCACAAAAATTGTCAAAAGGTTTAAATACCACTGTGCTTGGGGGTTAGCTTTCAACAGTTCAAAAATGGTATTGTCATAGGTAAACTTCTGACCACTGTTGTTCCAACCGCGGACCAATCTGATACACAATAGGCAGATGAAATGGGCCTTGAAGGCAGTTCGCAAGTGTAATTGAGACAGCAGCAAGGTACTTGTGGCCACCCACCACCATATCTGGTGCTCTTCTTCTACAAAACTGCTGGCAAATGTAGATAATCCCAGTAAAAGCGAAATGGCTACCGTGACAAAAAAAGGCTGGGATAAGTGCATTGTGGAAATACCGTACCAGATCGATCCTGCAGTAATAGCAAGCAGTATGCCGAACCCTAAGGCCAAAATAGAGTACTTATAATTGGTGGCTGATTGAGTCAAAACAATTTGCAAATCCGCCATCCGCTCAAGCAATTGATCAATTTGCTCTGTATTGACGTCCAAGTTTTGCCCCAAAAGGGATGCCATTTGTTGGCAGTTCTCCCTTACCTTAATCAAGGCCATCCTGGTGTCTAATAGTTGCAAGAAATCTCGTATGACGATACCCACGTTGTTTTTAGGAATTGGTACATTGAACATTGACGCTAGCGTTGGTACAAAATCAACCTGTTGCACTTGTGTCAAATAGTTGTAGCTGACCCCTCCGCCCTGCAATGATGGCGCCAGTGGTAGTTTGACATCTCTCTGGGCCTCTGGTGCTGGGAAATTTTTCAATTTCTTCGAAATCATTACTAGGGCTGCAGATGTCTCTCCAGGAGACGAACCCCCGTGATTTCCAACATCATTCATCCCATGGTCACCCATTACACAAACCAAAGTGTTCTCATCCACCTGCTCATAAATATTCTTGACAACTGAATCCATTTCAGTCTGCTTTGCGGGCATAACATGAGACCTGGGTCCTCCCTTGTGTCCAATGTGGTCTAGTCCTAAGTAGTGTAAGATCAAAACGTCCCAATCTCCTTGGGTAGCCCATTGTAAGGGTAGATGCCTCGTAACATTCCAATCGACTTGTTCAAAATCACTAACAAAAAAAGAATTGGTACCTTCGTACTGTTCAAAGAACTCCAATGGAAACAACTTCAGCCACGTATCATCCCCAAAGAATCTCATTCTTTTGCCCTGTCTTGCAAACTGCTTCAGCCACGAATCTTGGTCTTTTAAATTCGAGGAGGAATCATCTTCAGCAACGTTCAAAATTGCATCCAAGAAATTGGGTGTTGAGCCAGTTGTAATACCTTTCAATCTCGGTAGCGTCACGGTTGGTGGATTGGAAAAAGCAGTGTAGCCCCAAGCTTCACCATTGTTGATTAAAGAATGCAAAAAAGTGAAATTAGACATCGACTGGTCAAATACAAAGTCACTTCTAAGTGCATCTATAACCACCATGACCAGTTTATCAAACGTTGGCTTTGATTGATCCTGAAAAGATGGTTCTACCAGAAAATGGGCATCACCTTTTAGAACATTCTTTTGGGGAAAAAAGCCACAGCAGAATATGAATACGGCAACCACTTGGGCCAGCAACAATACGATGAGCCTCTTCAGCATCGCTCGCCTGTCCTTTACACAACCAATGGCTTACTGTCAACTTTGTTTTAGAAGACACGCTACGCGAATTTGAACAATTAAAAAGTATGCCAAAATACATAATGTACAAAATGGAATGAAATAGAATGAAACCGGTTTCACTGCAGCAACTGGTCCCTGTAGTGTGCCTGAAAATTTAAGTGCTTTGCGCCCTTCTTGTCTTGCTGCTTCTTGTTCTTGGACTCTTGTTGCCAAGTTCTCTTTTGCGTTTGAATCTGCTTTCTGTCGTAAGGCTGCAGCAATTTCCTTGTTTCTGCCGCCATCACAGTCCCTTGCCCCTCTGAGACTTCTGATTCAGGCCTCAAGTTCTGCCTATAGTACCTCATGAGAGACCTGTGGCCCACTTTGAAGCCTGTGGGCAGATGTAGCTCCACGCCGTCGTGATAAATTGCATCTTCCGGTAGCTGGCCGTCGAGCTCTTCGTCTTCAACGTCTTCCCAATCTTCGTCCTCCCCAGTGCCTTCTACCGTTGCGGTCTGCTGTGGCTCATACGAAGAGGTAAAGTCGAAAAAATCAGATATCTCTAGCTTCTCATCCTCGTGCTCGTATGGAATCCTACAATGCCTCTTAGCCAGCATGTGAGCTCTGACTGCTTCCACAGATCTACCCTGGTAATTACACACAATGCAAATGTTTCCCAGACCAATTTTTTCCGAAATATAACTTATGAGACCAGACTTATCGACCAAATACTTTTGTTCAGGTATGTAAAATCCATGATTTTTGAACATATGCTCAGTATTGGTACCCAAGTCTGAGGATTTTTTGCCACAGAATAAACACTCTTCAAGTGGGATGTCTACTCGATGGGAGATCTTTTCCTGCATTAGTTTCTCCGCCAGCTGATCCTCTGTGAGCTCATCCTCTGGCTCTGCTGCCTGATTTTGAACTTGTGGCTCCACTACTGTATTTTCCACAATTTCAGACCTTTGCTCTTCCTCTCTCTGTATGTTCTCAGTAACATTTTCATGTGCAATTTTAAGTAGCTCTCTCTTTCTCTCCAGAAGGGCCTCTTTCTCCCTTCTACGGATTTCTTTCTTGGTCAGTTGCTTTTGTTTAGACTCTTCCTTGATGTTTCCATCGTCAACAGCCGATAAGGTTTGCACTTTGGAGTTGAATACATCCTCTGAGATAGGTGCCAGTTGAGCTACACGTCTTTTCAAATTGTAACGGTGCCACTCGGACTTCATATGCTGTCTCTGATCACTGCTACTGGGGAACTGAAGTTCGCATGAATTGCACGTATAACTCGTCATAGCTATTGATGGGTTCAGCTAATCACTTGCGGTTGATATTCTATGTTGGTAGAAAAGGATGTTTAAGCTCATCGCAGCTCATCGCAGACTGAAAAATTTCTTGTGCGGGTTATTTAAGAAACGGGCATAAAAACGATGATACCAAACAAGATATAGTTAAAATTTAAAAATAATTCGTCGAGCCTCCCTTTTGAGTTAGCTTATTTCAAAACGATCCCTTCACTCACCTTTTTAAAATTTTTTTGCAAAGCTTTTGTTAATCTTCAAAATTAGACAGGAAATTATTTTAGTCCTTGTTGAAATATCTTCATCCATAGATGTGTTCGACAAGTTAGTATGCTTTCACTAGAATGCTAATAAATTTAACGTAAGGTTAATTCCAACTGTAGAAAACAAATATCTCTTTTCAGTCGGTGCAAGTTTCTATATTAGCGTTTACCACGCGTGGGGTGCTGCTTCTTGTGCCACTTCTTAATGTCCCACGAACAAAACACCATGTATATTGGCACAATAAGCAAATTGGCAAATGTACCCAAGATCAATTGCACTCCCCACAAGAAGGAGTTGTTGTTGTGTTTGTTGAGACCCATATCCAAGCTCATGAGTACCCACCCGATGAAGTCTGAAGTCACATCGTCATAACCCTTCTCCAACCACCAGACGATACGACTGCAGCATTCACTGCAAGTAATGGCCTTGGATGTGCCTTCAATCTCCTTGGTAATAGAAGGCTTCGTAGTCTCTTCAACTGCATATCCTTCACTGAGGAAATTGCCAGGGTATACACACGATATACGTGCATCTGGTAGTTCCTGTCTCAGGATGAATGCCAAAGATTTGATTGCCACTTTCATTGGAGCGTACTGGCCATACCCAATGAAGGGGTAGAAGGCACATGTACTCGAGAAGAGTACCAAATGGCAATGGGGCAACAACTGGGCCACTTTATGAGAGACATACAGTGCTGTCAGATAGTTGTTTTGAACTCCAATTTCCAATTCTCTGCCTGTAAGATCTGCAAATAGTTTCGGGGTAGCACCACCAGCACAGGCCAAGACCTGAGTGGGCACCAAATTGGCTGCAAACAATATTTCAAACATTTCAGTGACGGCATCAGGGACTGCTAAGTCGCATGGCATGTACCATATACGCTCATTGTCCTCAGTAACGCTGCCTTTTTGCAATCTCTTAGGTTTAGCTCCAATGTCTGTTATGGCATCTTGTAGCTTGGTAGCAGATCTACTCACAATGATAATCTTGGATTTTGCCGATTCAGTGAAATATTTGTGGGCAAACTGCTTACCCAAACCCTGTGATCCACCAGTGATTAGCACCACTTGGTTCTCCAACACGTACTTCATCGTTGTTTTGAATAGATTGCTAGTGAGATTGATCCTTTTTCGAAGTGTCCGTTATACTTAAATTATTCCTCTTACATACAACGCAAATTATTTACATGCCATCGTGCAACGATAGGGTAAACGATAATATATACAACTTATTGCTGATCCTTCTTGTGCTGCTCGTATTCTTTCTTCAACTGTTCCAATTCCTTCTCGTCAATGGGGGGGATAGGAACATCTGCAAAATCATTACCCTTGTGTAGAAACTTGTAGGTGTAAGTGTATATACCCGCAGTGACACCAGCCAAAATGGCCAAACCTATCATATTGTTTTTGAAATAGGGCGCTCTAGCTCTCAGCAACCCTGGAGTCATCTTCCAGGTCCTGTGATCCTGGTAACGAGAGGGGTCTAAAACCATGGTTTGGAAGTACGAACAATGAGATTCAGCAAACAATCTGAAGAGTTGGCAGACCTTCTAGCAGTATCCCTTAGCTTCAGATATTCGATATTCTTGCACAATACCCTTGGTATGAGATCAAAAGTTGGTGTTGAAAGTCATCGTATTTTTTGATGTCAATTTTTTTTGACCATTGAAAACTTTTAATCATCGACAAGGACTATTAAGACGTTTCCGAAGGCTGACAGCTGGCCGATCTGAATTGTTAAGAACCTCCATTCTAGTTTTTCGAGAACTTAGTTGCGATGACAGTGGGTATGGCCCGGAAGCTGTCCCGTACAAAGCCCCATAGGGAGGCATTGATGCGTAACATGGTAAGCCAGCTGTTACAACATGGCAGCATCACCTCCACAAAGGCCAAATGCCAGGAAGCATCTAGAGTAGCTGAAAGAATCATTACCTGGGCCAAGAAAGTTAATCAGAATCCGCAGTCTCCATTGCGAAGCCAGATCCAATCGAGGTTGTTCCTGTCAGGGGACAACGCTAAGCTGATGAAAACGTTGGTCCATGAGATAGCTCCCCTGTATGCCTCGAGAAATGGCGGGTACACTCGTGTGATGCATCTGGAGCCACGCTTGACTGACAGAGCACCGCAATCCGTGCTAGAACTTGTCAACACGCCTGTGATGGACGCTGAAGGGAACTTCAATAGAGGTAACATGAAGCTGTGGTTGTTGGTCAAGAATACTTTGGCAGATGAGCAAGCTGGTCGGTCATACACGCTATTGACATTGCAAAATTTGAGGAAGATGAGTTTGGGGAAGAGCCGTGAGCAATTGGACCGTGAAATATTGGCCGTGAGGAAGTTTTTGATGACACAAGGGGATTTTCAGTGGGATGAGCAGGAACAGGTGGAACAGGTGAGGGTGCTTTTGGATCAAGTATACGGTGCAGATTTAAAGAAAATGAAGGAGGACAACAGGGCCCGGAAAGGTGGTTATCGTTTCGCTGAAAGGCCTTTAAGGGCTGAGGCATAACTTTGGGAACATAAACTCCACTTCTAACTCGTATTCGCGATTGCTTGTACATATTTATATCACTTTGTATTCAACGTTTGTCATTTGCTCGAGCTTAAAAATGGCTCTGCACCTATGAAAACCTTTGCCAAATCATCAATAATACCATACTCTCATTTCCAAAAAAAAAACAGTTCTGTAGCACGGTGAAACATGCCATTAAACTTTCCAGTACTTGCCTCCAAGGGCATTACGGATGCCGTTGGTAATACCCCATTGATTAGGCTGCACAGGTTGTCCAAGGAGCTGGGACGTAACATATGGGGAAAAAGTGAGTTTCAGAACCCTGGTGGTTCTGTGAAGGACCGAGCTGCCCTTTATTTGATCAAGGAAGCTGAGGAGAATGGCAAGATTGACCCTTCGAAGCCCAATCCTACCATCGTGGAAGGGTCTGCGGGCAATACTGCCATCGGTTTGGCTCATATCGCAAGGTCTCGAGGTTATAAATCGATTTTCTATATGCCCAACACCCAGTCTGAGTCCAAGATAAATCTGCTGAAATTTTTGGGCGCTGAAGTGTACCCAGTGCCTCCATGCCCTGTTTCGAATCCTCTCAATTATAACAACAAGGCCAGAGACCATGCTGCCAAGCTGGAGAACGCTGTATGGACCAATCAGTTTGACAACCCAGCTAACTGGAAGGCACATTACTACACCACGGGGCCGGAGATCTTGGCACAGTTGCGAGCCGACGGCTTGAACTGTGATGGGTTTACTTGTTCAACTGGTACCGGTGGTACTTTCACGGGTATCGCTCGTTATTTATATGAGCAGACTAAAGGAGTCTGCAGGCTGGCACCAGCTGATCCTCCAGGATCTGTCGTCTATTCCTATATTAAGAAGGGTACCATGGAACGTGAAGGTAGTTCTTTCACGGAAGGTATTGGTCAGGGCCGTATCACGGGCAACTTAGCACCTTCGGTGGACATTGTTAATGATGCAATATTTGTTCCTGATGAGGAAAGTATTAAAATGGTCTACAGATTGTTGGATGAAGAAGGCCTATACGTCGGCGGTACTTCGGGATTAAATGTGGCAGCTGCTTGCATGATGGCCAAGGCATTGCCAGAGAATTCTAATGTGGTTACCATCTTGTGCGACTCGGGTCACAAGTACGCTGAGAAAGTATTTTCTAAGAAATGGTTACAAGAGAAGAACTTGTACGATGCAATTCCTCTACATCTGCTGAAGTACGTTATTTTGGAGTGAAAATCAAAGACGCTTTGAAAAAATCAATATTATATGTAATTATTGTTCAGTTCTGATATAGACCGGCAAATTATTGGCCAGTCGATTGTTCTTGCGTGACCTTGGCCTTCCTGCCACTTCAAAAGCTCGTACATGAACATCAAGTTTGGTTGAATGATGATGTTTAGTCTTCGCACTCTGACAAAAAGGTAGGCTCTCAGAACACTACAATTTAGTCTTTTCATGCATTCTGCTATACAGACAGTGGCAGACCTAGAAACACCTACCATGCAGTGAACCAGCACTTTGCCACTATTTTGGTAACATTCATCGATAAACGTTAGGATTTGTTCTAGTTGGCTTGTCAATGTGTCCTTACCGTTATCGCCCAGATTTGCGACGCGCAAAATTTTGAAACCCTCCTGTTCAAATATGTCGATTGATCGACACGTTTCTTCATCACCGTTCTTGTGCCGATCTGATAGAGTAAACCCTTTCTTACTTGCTTTTGAGGAAATTGCCTCTGATTTCCTTACTCTTGCAGAAGGGGTCACCCTGTTGCTAGAATTCATGGGTCCAGCCCACGACAAGTTCTCACCAACAGAAACAATATAATTAATGCCTAATTTTTTCAAAAGCGTTGGAGATTGTGCATGTTCCAATGATCCTAAGTAAAGATGCGACAGTATCCTTGACGGTAGCGGGCCCTTGAGACAGGAGAAATCCGATTCTGGCGGGATTCGAAACAAAAATATTTTGCTAAACATCTCAGGTGTTATATTTAATGGTTCACGAATCGTTCTCTTGTGGTTTCGATAAAAGTGATAGTTCCCTCCTCTCTTCGGACTGAATTGTCTCAAAAGAAACTGAAGATGGCCCAACACTTGTAGATCAACTGGGAATAGAAAAAAAGGTCTTTCGTATTTCAAATGCAATTCTAAAAGGGTTTCTTCCAACGGTAGATCCCATAAAAAGATCAAATATGCCACCAGTAAAAAAGTCGTCTCTGTGTAGCCGTCGGAACAGTATAGCAGCGATCCATAATCCGTTAAATTCCCCACCTGATACAACAGATAACAAGTGTTGAGAATTATTTTGATGGAATTGATGTTCAAAGAACCGAGTGAAATAGTGCCTGAGCTCGGAAAATTGAGTTCGATCGGCTTGGATTCAGAATTCTTTATGATGGCCCCCAAACATGCCATCACTTTCTCCAACGGTGGCGGTGCAACTTTCTCCAGGCATCGCACCATGAGGATCCACGGTTTGGGAGTGGATGGGATGTTGAATAGCAGAGCATCTGCAGATGTTGTATTATTCGGGTCGCATGTCAATTTCGGCAGTCCGACCACAGAGTTTTGTGGAGAATAATAAGCCAAACGATCTCTCATGTAATCTTCGGCATTCTTCGATTCTGCCAAAAGTAATTTGTAAACTTGATAATCCGTAGAGTTACCGCACCAGCAGGAAAGAGAGCTCTCGACGGGTGTGGCAGATGACATCTTGGACACTTCGAGCTTTTCACGGTACAGTAAATCCCTATCCCAGTTGTTAAAAGAAACTAAATCAAAAGGAGAAACCAATTGCACTGGTGAGCTCTTGTTTAAAGATTCCAAAGTCATGGGAGGTGTCCCCATGAGTCCCTGGGGGATTTCATCCAGCGATTTGTATTGCAGAATAGAAATCTTGGGCTCTCGTTGGAATTGCTCGAAATAATTAGTTTGTACAAATTTGAGCGCTAGGCTCAAAACAGTCGCCAATTTGTGACACCGTGCACAACCGCTTTTTGAAGGAGTATGTGCTTCTTTGTCGTGGAAACAATAAATCACAATTTGCGACGACATTTCCAACATCTTAGCAGCTTGAATATCAAACCTACGAAATGATCCAGGTTGTCTCCAAGCAATCCCCGATAGATGCGTATTGCTACTGCCGACTTTGTGAGTCATGGAATAGGTCCCTCTAACGTGTCCGTCTGTGTTGAGAAAGGGTAGAACGCCGTATTCCAAACATAGTGACACTGCATCCTCAAAATCTTCAACTTTAAGGCTAAAATTATTTCTTGCAAGCTCTTTAGCCACCACATCTCGCACTACCGAACTATCTTCTCCAAATTGCGCACTTCCCAAACTCGTCCAAGAGACTAGAAACTCATGAGGATCCAATGAACACTTTAACACGCCAGAGTTTTGGATCCAACCTTCGGGCAGGGGTTGGGACCTTACAATACAGATGGAGTTGGGATAATCAGGCGGAGCCGAGGTAGAATATCCATGTAACCATGGGAACATAGCATCACAGTCCGGTAATGGAGAGGACATGTGCTTCTGAAGTAACATCCATAACTCAGGGGGTGTGATTGTGGGTCTGGAAAGAGTTTTGTCAAAATCCTGTCGTTTGCTAGGCATTACGTCTTCTATCACCCCCTCACTTTTTTGCCTTTTAAAGGAGCACCTTCGCTCCATTGGTGTTACATGCATAATCAGGCAACAGCTGAGCGCCTATTCTTCCAGAGTGCGGTCCTTTTCTACCCCAAGAACGCCTATTCTCTTCTGTCGATGATGAGTATTGTAGCCATCTCGTCTTGCAACATTGGTTGAGGGACTCCATTCTTCCCTTTAAAAAGTGTCCGCTTTACCGTGGAAATATCGGACAACTATTTCACTAGTATAAGCTTTCAATGAAGATTTTCGATTTTCAAATGTCGTTGCGAAAACCTCCTGGAATTAAAAAGAAGGTACGATTGGAAATTCTAGGCACATTTATGGGCACATGAAGGATGGAATTAAATCAGAGGAAAGCTGGAGAAGTTTCGAACGGCAGAGTAAGTAGAGAGGCGTAAACTATAATCTTTTAGTTACGCATATCATATATGAATGAACATGTAAAATTATTGGAAAGAGAAAAAAGAGAAAAAAGAGAGGGAAAGGTATCTAGCCATTTAATCTCTATTACGTTTTGAAATATTTATGATGTAGTTAGTGATGATTCCAACTAACTACCTCATTTACCCCTCATACTATGATATACATTAGGTCATTTTTTAGGCGGTTATAAATAAAATGATTTTGAGATAAGAGGTTAATTATATAAGTATTAATTTAGGCCTCTATTTTTTTCCATCATTTCATAATCATATTGTAGCCTAAACTGCGGATCTTTAAAATGAGGATTTGCGTAAATTTAATAAATTATCTTCTATAAATAAATAATCATAATCTCCCTGCAACAATCAAAACACCTTCGTTCTTCAAAATTAGAGTCATAACAAATTCTGTTAGCACACATTGTAGCATTCTGAGTGTTCTTTTTTTCTTTTGCGGACATTCATTGTACGTTGCATTGATCTTTCCTGCTGTTCAACTTTCAGGATGTCCTTCCTTTCTCAACAAATTATATACTTCTACTGGTAAATAATAGCCATGGATTTGTTTGGGGAGTTGTTTTAGAGATTGGTACGGTACAAGTAAAAATCGATTTATTTAAACATTCATGAAGTGTCGCGCGGTAGTTTCTGACTTTCGTTTGCAGCTCACCAGGCAAGAACGGTCCGTCATATAGCATTTTATCACGCTTAAAAACCGTCGAAGATTTAATGTTTTCGAAATCCAAATAATGGTCACAACAATAGAGAAACGTTGCTTGAAATATTCTTTGAATCATACAACTTGCTTGCTGTTGTCGTACGATCGCAGTATTCTATCTCCTTTCTCTCTAACTGTTTGAAGATAAGGTTTAAAGATGTACAGCGAGGATGTGAGAGCCTACGAGGTCTCGGGTGACTCACTCTATATAAATTAAAAGTTATATCTTAATATGCTTTAATGCTTTGATTTATGTCAAATCCGCCAGGCTCCTTCCGTCCAATTTCTCCGGTTACTCTCGGACAATTCCAATTTCAATATAGAATTTCAGAAAATCATCGCTAAGTTAAATATAGTTATAACCGTTCAAATGACGACTGCAAAACCTCTAGTTGAAGCCGTTGTATATCCGAATTGATCTCTGCAGGACGCCAATTGAAATTGTCTAAAAGATTTTCTAACTGGTGCTGATATCTTGTCTCATACTTGTGTCAAGACGCGATGAATGAGAATGAACCTGAACATCCCGTGGAGAGCATGGAAGTCGATGAAGAACATGACGCTCCCGGTATATCAATTGAAGGTTCTGATGCTACGTTAGCTGCCGATATTGCTGCCACAGATGCCGAATTGAAGGAATTTTTTCCCCAACTGGCCGTTTCGAAGGTGAAAAGGATTGCCAAGAGTGATCCAGAATACCTGCTGACATCCAATAATGCCTTTGTAGCCAGCGCATTTGCCACAGAAATTTTTGTTCAGGCTTTGACAGAGGAGATGCTGGCTCAGTCTCATCTGTCAAGTAAAAACAAAGATTCGAAGACGATAAGGCTCACTTACAATGACCTGGCGGAATGTGTCGGTCGAAAAGAACAATATCGTTTTTTAGAAGATGTGGTACCTCGTACCAAGAACCTGAGGACATTAGTCAAGCAGAATAGAGTCAGGTATACTACAGCATCTAGCCATGCGGCTCCACTAGCTAAAGGTCAAATGCAGTTACCATTTAGCAAGCAAGACATTGACAAGTCCAACGAATCTCAGAGACCTGTGGACGTGGATTCAGAACAAATAGATGAAGAGGAAGAAGAGGAAGAGGAAGACGATGACGAAGAGATCGAAGACAACGATGAAGAGATGCGAGCTGCAGAGCAAGCGCAGGACGAGCAAGTGGAGGAACAGATGCAAGAGATAGAACAAATGAATCACGTCGCAGACCTGGATAGAGAAGATTCACAAGCAGAGCAGACTGATCAAGATGATTGATCCAGCGTCCCGTCGGAGAACTTTCTAGCAAAGTCGTTATGTATCATGTGACAAATGGCAAACTTTGTATATAAGGCTCGGCTTAATTAACATCAAAAAGTCATCTGGGCAGAGGTCACTCTCTGCTGTATTCACTCCTTCCCTATTATGGGTATCTGTAACGACAGTGAAAGTGACAGTGACAAGCTTAATCCAATCAATGAAGAGATTTTACGTGATTTAACCGGGGACCCCTTTTCTGATAAGCTGGGCTCCATCAGGGATTCAATGTCTTCGCTTTGGAGAGATTCTTCTTCGCTTTGGAGCTCTGCTTTGGAGGATCCTCAGAATCTGCTCCGGCAGATTTCTGGCACAGGAAGTGATGACAGCGACCGAGATTACTGGGAAGACGTTGTTTCTGGCACTATGGGCTCGCTCTTGGGAGTGATCGGGCTGCCAGGTGGTTTCGGCAACCCCAAGAGAATGACAGGCCTCATGGATGGTCCACTCAGTTCTGAAGAGATTGTCAGGCAGGGTATTACAGGTTTGTACAATTACAAGACACCTACAGATGCCCAATTTGGCCAATGTAAGGATGTTTGTGGGCTCTCTGTCTGGAGCACCAGAGGTTGGTGGAGGTGTTTGTTTCCTGAGAAAGTTATTAAGGAAAAATTGGATGGCCAAGCCAGTTTGGAAAACGTTCTTACGAGGGAGAAAGTGGAGGCCGATTCTGGTCACAAGCTGGGATTGTTCTTCCCAGATTATACCGGATACTTGTCATGGAAGAACCACATGAACCAATTGATCAGAGAGAAGAGAGATCAGGCGCAACGGCAGCAGGAATCTCAGATGCACGAGCAGGAATCGCGCTTGGTCACACCTGAGGATTTGATGTTTGACACCACCACCGCCGGGGATAGCGGTAAGCGGGTGATTAGCACGTATCAGAACATCATTTCCAGGAGAACACCCGAGGGTAGTGAGCAAATTAACGAGCGTAAGACTTATTATGACAATGGTACTGTGCTTCTTAGGACTGAGAAAAAGCTCACACCAGCTGATGGGTCTAAGCCAAGAGTTGAGACTTCTGAGCGGGTCATCCCTGTCAGCGAAGACAGGAATTAACACATTGTATAACTGTAAATAGGTCCCATCGCGTAATTGATGCGCCTGTGGATGCTTTGGTGATATTTCAAAAAATTAATGCTCATGGAAGTGGTGATTGATGGAGATTGTCAATTGAGTTTGAAGTATTCTCTATCGAGCAAATATAAAACTAGTTAGTATCTTAAACATACAGCCGGAGACCTCAAGTATCTTAGCCACATGCAAACTCATTAGATTGTCAGTTTCATTAACGGATTTTAACAGATAGAATTTGTTTACCCGGATCTGTTGAAATTTGGTGTTCTTCAGAAGTTAAAGTTAGACCAATTCGACTTAAAATTGAAGTCGTGGACGAAGAATATCATTCATAGAGAATCGTAAAGCCTCTTTTGGACTCTACGAAGCATAAGATGTCGAAAAAGCAGGATTATATTGCCAAGATACGCTATGAGAACCGACTCCCAGCGCCTCTATTAGCCCCCAGGCTTCTGAAATACAATGTCAATCCAGAAGAACAGGCCGATTCTGCAGAATTGATTAATTCTTTGTATACCAAGACCTCTGTGACACCTTTGATTAAAGTCAATGATGATTTGGGTATGCCGTTGGACTTGATGAAGATCCCGGGAATGTTAGACCACATGGATACTAAATATCTTTACGATTTTGAAGGTATCAAATTGCAACCTGAAGATCGTATGCTTTTAAGAGACCCAGGTGTGGATAAGTTACTAAAGACTGACATATCTAAGGTCTCTTTTTTGAGAAGAACTGAGTACATATCAACAACCATTACCTCTCATGGTCACAGTCAGGTTGAAGAAAACAAAAAGCGGGCTGCCTCTGAGCTCGAGGACGAAGAAGGACTATTAAGTGCGCCCCAATTGCTAGAGAAAGTGGAGTCCACTTTTGAATCTATGAATAATGACCTGTCGAAACTTCAACATCCTGTCAAGAAAAGGCTTCGTGCTGTGAAAACGTGGAATCTACTGCCAGATACGGCTTCCATGGATCAAAACTATTTTTTGCTTAAAATGGTAGGTAGTGCCATGCTGGACGATAAGGAAAAGCAAAACTTGGCACTGTCGACAGCCATCTTTAGGCCTGTGGAGCTTGAGGAGGACGAGTGGATTTCATTGTACACAACAGATTTCAAAGATTCCAATATACTCAGTAAGGAACTTGACAAGAAACTGGAGGATAATTTGCAAAACGATGAGAATGAAGACAAAGTTTACAAGTTCAAGAGGCTCAGAGATTTCGACTTGAAGCAGGTACCTCCACTGGGCCATTCTGGACCATTCGGTGAATTGTCCATAGTGTTGAATGATGAGAAGGGGATTGCCTACTACAAACCGTTGCGCTCGAAAATTGAATTGAGAAGGAGGCGTGTCAACGATGTGATTAAGCCCTTGGTCAGGGAGCATAATTTGGATCAACTTAATGTCTCTTTGAGAAATCCGACAACAGAAGAAGCCAAAGTTAGGGATCAGCTTAGGATGCAGTTTGACCCTATCGATTTTGCTAACGTCGATGAGGAGGAAGAGGAGCCCGAGTCTCAGGAAATTGAGTCTCAAGAGGTAGAGAAATCGCAGCCTGATGAGTCGCAGCAGCCTGAAAAGTCTGTGCAGCCTGATAAAACTGAGGAGACTGAGGAGTCCGCGAAAACTGCGGAAGCTGCAGAACTCGAAAGGTCTGCACCTGAAAATACTGAGCCTGAAGTACAATCGCAAGAATCACCGCAGGCTTTTCAACCCAAGAAGTTAGAAGAGACCAAGGAGCTGGGGGATTCTACCACCCAAGATGAGAAACCAGAGGAGGCACAATCTTAGCGCTTGTACATAAGTGTGTTTGTAATAATTAAAGCTTGAACTTTTGGTTACCCGCTTTTTCTCGCACTTTAACGAGTTTCAGTTTAAAGGCTGACTCTTTGAATTAGCACATATGTTCAATACCACGGAAGTTCTTGGTGAGTAGAAATGTCTTTTAAGATCAACTCAGAGGTTGCAGTTTGCGGTGGAAAGCTTTTGAAGCTTTCGCATTATTCTGACGTGGTTAACAACTCTATGGATGTTAATCTCTATTTACCACAGCAATATTACAAGTTATCCAGTGGCAAACCCATTCCAGTCATCTATTTTCTTTCCGGTTTGACATGTACTCCTCAGAATGCTTCGGAAAAAGCCTTCTGGCAGTTGCAGGCAGATAAATATGGTTTTGCGGTAGTGTATCCTGATACTTCTGCTAGAGGTGAGCATGTCCCTGATGATCCTGCTTATGACATTGGAGTCGGGGCGGGCTTTTACGTCAATTCCACCCAGGAACCTTATAAGAAGCACTACCAGATGTATGATTATGTGCATAGGGAGTTACCATCTCAATTAAATGAGTATTTTAACAAAAAAGAGAGCCCTAAAGTGGACTTTTTGGACAACGTTTCAATTGTGGGACACTCTATGGGGGGATATGGTGCACTGTCAGGATATTTGCAAAATTACCAAGCTAAAAAATACAAGTGTTGTTCTGCATTTGCACCAATTGTCAACCCAATGAACGTACCATGGGGCCAAAAAGCGTTCAGCACTTACCTGGGGAGTGATAAATCTACATGGAAGCAATATGATCCCTGTGAGTTGATCAAGTGTGTGCCTAACAACGGGAGTGACACAATTCTGATCCACCAAGGATCTAAGGACACTTTTTTGAAAGACAACTTGAGACCTGAGTTGTTACTGGAAGCTTCTAAGGGCACCTCATGGGAAGGTAAGATAGAACTTCGCATGGTCGATGGTTTTGACCATTATTATTATTTTGTCAGTTCTTTCGTCCCAGAACATGCAGAATTCCACGCCAAACACTTGGGTTTGATTTAAATAAGTGTGCTCATAAAAAATAAGGAAATTGTTTATTTAATTTGGAGTTGTATGACTTCAAGACTTCTTGATAATCAATGCACCGGTCTGCCAGCCACCGGCACAGACAGCAACACATAGATAGTTGTTATCAAGCTTAATTTTGTTAGGCTTGGATACTCTCATATTCCGAAGACCCTCCCATCTGCCCGCATGTTGTTCTTCAATGACCTTATGGGGAGACCCTAATCCTAGACAACCACATAATTGGCTTTCCAGCCCCCAAGAATAAAGATTACCTTTTTGGGTTAAGGCCACTGTATGGTAGTCACCACAAGATAATGATATAATTCGCTCTTCAGGATCTTCCAATTCTAGTTTTACCAGAGAGTTAGATTCAACATTTCCATCTTTAACGTTCAAAACGTAGCAGAATTGATCTGTGAACAAAACCAATGAACTGAAGCATGAACTTAGTTTCGATAGTATTCCCTGTAGTGGTATTTCTAATGCGTGGACGGTTCCACGGTAATATCTCCACAATTTTTCGCCATCATTCGTAATGTAGATTATGCAATCGCCTTGAAAGCAGGCAAAATCTATCACTTTCTCGGGTCCGGTAACATCCGCCGTATTAGGGATAATTTTGTAGTTAGCCTTAGAACATAATTCACCTTTCTTTAAAGCCTGGCGTTCGTTCCAAACCACTAGACCTATCTTATAAATGTAAGCGCAATTCAAATCCCATCCACATCCAATTTTGACGATTGGATTGGTCTCTTTGGTGGGCAGACCATCAAACTTTAGTTTCACGCCAAATCCTGAGTCAGGAGAGTCCCAAGAGTATAGTTCACCCTCTTCATCCATTGCAAGGAAATGGCTTCTACCAGACACAACCGCGATAAATTTTATCGAATCTAAATTTTCCTGAGTCACTTCAAAAGAATGGGTTGGCGATGAAAATATTGCAAAACAGTTCCTTGCGAACATTCTTCTAACATGCTCGTTACCTGGAACTGCTTCTGCGCATTTTTGTTCCATCATTTCCAATGGTTGGTAAATGTTTCGGTGAGGGCCAAAAGACGATGGAGTGGACCCAAAAGTTCCTGTCATGCTAATCTGTCCCATAACCCCTGTTTGCACGGTACGGAATGAACCCTCAAGATCTTGTATGGCTTCTCTGATTGGATCGTAATCATGTTCACCTGCTGGAGGTCCGGATCCTCTATGGCCTCCAGTAAATGTAGAACCTGTGGAATATAACTTGCCTGATTTTGTCAACACCTGGAATGAAAATCCTCCGCTGGAAATTTGCATGATGGCTTTATCGTCGGAATGCTGCTCCGCTGTGGGGAACCAAGGGACTTCTGTAGGGGCATTGACTCCGAACTTAATTCTGCCACCAAGTCCATTCAGGCTTTCATCCTTCAAATTTGAATTGGACATGGCTGTATATCCCAATCTAGAATGCTTAAGGCACCCCCAAGTGTAAAACTTGGCCTCTTCCGCCCTAATCTTGTAGCGAGCTTGCCAATTTAATGCGGGGTAGCTTTGGAGCACAATAGCTTCAGAGCAAGTCTTAAACTCCCCGGTACTCTTGCTCAAGAATGGTTCATCGTTGCCATAAGGTGTTCCGAATGCCTTACGATACAATTCATGCCACAGCGTTTCTGAAGATTCAAAGTTTAGCAGCTTGTGGAAATATTTGTTGGTGTGGGACAAGTGTCTGATGTCTCCCGGCGAAAGGAAGGGCAACGTGGCCTGTATAATGTCGGGAGGCATACAATCATACCCTGCTGTACCTTGAGCCTTTTGGGATTCACTCATGATATGGGATCGCTGCCAAAGAGTCTTCGATATAGATATTTTCTGCGCAAGAGTACATTTTTACGATAAAGGCTGTTTAGGTGGCAGCCGCACATTATCCCCTCTAATTGTAAAATTTTGAATTACATACATGGAATAATATGTAAACGCAAAGCAAACACTATATATATAAAATATATCACAACTTGTTAAAAACTCTGGATAATATCTCTGTCATGTAAGTCCAGTTCTCGATCCGCAAATTTTCATTATCCAAGTGAGCATTATCCGTAGACTGGCCGCATGGAATTTGGACCGCTGGAGCGTCAAAAAGTCTCTCCAACGTTCTAATGCAGGGAATAGAGCCACCTTCTCTGACAAAAAGAGGCGCCTTGCCCCATTTTTTCGTTAATGCATCCTTTAAAATTTCGTAAGCGTGGTTGGTTGGGTCACCTAGCCACGCCTCTGCTTCATTGACAATTGTTATCTCCAGATGGTTGCCAGACGACAATTCTTTAAAGCATTGATGAAGGTATTCTGTCAATGATTTTTTGATTTTATTAACTTCTTGCTCGGGCACCAATCTAATTGAGATTCCTATGGTCGCGGATTGAGGTATAACAGTGATGTTCCCGGGTCCACTGATATTCATGGTGGTGACGGACAGTGATGGTTTAGTCCAATTCTTTATGAGTTCCTCCACAGTGATCTTCTTGTCAATGTTTGCAAACTCAACGACATTTTCCAGGCGCTTGTAGTCAACATCGCTCAACTCCTTCAATGGTGTGTAGAAATCCGGAATCAAAACATCTCCGTTGTTATTTTCTAATTTAGAAATGAGTTTGATTAGATCTGCAGCAGGTTCTTTATGTAGCCCACCATTAATGCCGGAGTGTCTATCAGGTTCTTCACTCCATACGGTTATTTGTGCGTTAATGACACCTCTTAAACCGTAATTTAGACATGGGTTCTCTCGATCAACCCACGTAGAGTTACTCAAAAAGATCCAGTCAATCTGGTGGCCAATGAGATCTCTGTATTCCGTGCAAACTTGTGGAAGTCCTGAGGAACCAATTTCTTCACTGCCCTCCACCAAGAAAACCAAATCGTTAGCCAATTCATCCTCTTGAAGTAAATGAACAGCTGCAAAGAGGGCGGCTACAAGGGGACCCTTGTTATCGCTGACACCACGCCCTTTCATGAATCCGTTCTCGCATGTTAGCGAAAAAGGATCCGAGAGCCATCTATTCTGATTGCTCGAGACAACGTCGTAGTGGCCGTACCATAATATTCTTTTCTTGTGTGCTCCTTTACCTTCGAAAACTGCAAATACCACTGGATTTGTGCCATTCTTCACTGGCAATAATTTGACCTTAGAGGCACCAAATCCGGAAAACAATTTGAGCAAATAGGATGCACATCTTCTAGATGCCAACTGCTGCGCAGTGTCGGGATTTTGTGAAACGGACTGGAATGATATCAAATCGCGTAGAGTGTCCAGCATTTCTTCACTGTTGAAAGGCAACTGGCCATCAGCTAATTCTTCTTGTTGCTTTAAAGATTCTGCCCTGCTTTTAGCCCATTCTGGGGAGGGGTGTATTAATTCTGACAAATCCCATAAAGTTAAAGACCCATCATTGGCGCCCGTCAAGAAACTGATTTGCTTCTCGGATGGAGCGTCATGTCTAACAAAGATGTCAGAACTCAACATTTTACCCTCGTTTGGTTTCCATTCCACAACATCGTTCTCGTAAAACATTGTGGCTCCTGACTCGTTGATTGCAAAGATGTGATCCATATACACTGAAATTGATATCACGTCGTATTTGTCCGGAGTATGTAGCGTGGATACCATTTCCTGGGTGCTGAGATCCCAAATTTTGATCACACCATCTGCCAAGCCACAGTAAAGAAAGGGAAACTCTGTAGCTTGCGAAAGAACTGTGTCTTCGTTGTCCAAATCCGCGGCAACCAACTTTATGCTCACGGGGCCCTTCTCATCCTTTTCGAAAGACCACATTTTGCTTACGCCATCGCCGCCGCCCGATATGATGCATTCTGAAACCTTTTTGGAACTTTTGTTGAAATCATGGCAGTGAACGTGTTGATGTTTCTTGCCGTCGCCCAAAAGAGAGCTACATTTGAGACACAACTTGCAAATCGAATAGATGAACCCATTATGTGCATAATTTATGATATTTTCTGAGGGGACTTCCAAAATTCTATGCATCTGACCTTCCCTAGAGCAGGACCTATAAATTGTGGAGGAGGAAGTTTCCTCTAATGCAGGTGGTGTAGGTGAACCAGTGTGGCCAGAGGGTCCTAAGGAATCAAAGAACTTGTCGTATCTCCTATGTGGTAATCTGTCAATGTTTCTTTCATTCGCACCGCTCACATTCAACAATCTATCAAAGATATTGTCCAAATATAATAGACTGGCGTTCTGGCAACCAAATACAAGGGTCTCCAGGGTATCTAGATACCTGATGGAGAAAATGTCTCCGATATCTGTCACGGAGTAAACCGTGGCAACTTCTTCGACTTGGATGGAACTGTGTAAGGTATCCACGTCATGAATCGACCATATCCTGACCAAAGAATCTGCCCCACCTGAAAAAAGGTAATTCTCATCGCTGGATCTTTCCAAACACAGCACACTAGATCTTGTATGCGTACCCTGTCCATCACCCAAAGTAATAGTTCTGATTAACTTGTAAGTCGGCAAATTAAATACTAGAATCTTGGAATCTTGGGTGCCGGCAAACAACAGCCTCTTCCTGGGAAAAGTGACGATTGAGAGGATAGAAAAGCTGTGATCCCATCGGTGTATTAATCCGGGAGTGAGAGCTGACATGCTAGGCTAATTTTGACGGTGTATCAGGAACTAAACTTGTATGTAAAGAATATGATCGCATTGAAGAAGTAAAAGGTAAAACCGCTGCCATGACTTTGTGCACGTGACGTTTCCGTCTTTCTCGCAATCTTCCAACAGAGTAATTTAGTTTGTAGAGGAGACCTGGCTTATTGTCAGTCTGCCCAAATGTTTTGTGGTCGACTGTGGCTGATGATAAGAAGCTGGAGATTGAAGGGCACCTCGCGAATTTCGAAAATTTTGGAAACATTCTATGGGTAAAAATTCTTTGTAAACTAATAAGTGTTGCTAAACATCTGGCAGCCCTGGATTCCCATTTACAACAGCCTGGGGTTTGCCCTCGAACGCATTATTTCTGCATTTTGAACTGTTCGTAGGGTTCTTCTACAAAATGTTGATGTTCAACTCCGTGCACCGCAGCACGGGAGAATGAAAAAAAAATTTTTATTGTTATTTCGAGAAGCTCATCTCATCTCATTTCAGCTCATCTTAGCTTAGTCGGAGGTTGAAAATTGATAAAAATTTCAAAGTCAAGGACCCATGAGCACTTCTGTAGTAGCCAATGGTACCGTGCAGGTGGATGTGCCGCCACCAGATTATGAGGAGCAATTGCTAGCGAAGCTAGTGTTTGGAGATTCCTCTGATTTTTATGACAACTTAAAAGATTTCGATTTGGAGCTCGCAAATGAAGCCGATGAGGATGAAACTGATGGTGTTGGTGAAGGAATTGAAAGTGAAGCGGAGGAAGATGCCGATTTAGGTTATGTTCAAGATGATCAGCTTTTTTTTGTTGACGATGGTGCCGAACTACAGGACGTTGAGGATGCCATGGATGTAGACGAAGGTGAGTTTGGTGAGGCAACTCTAGAGAGCGAGGAAGAGGCCTGGGTGGATTCTGACGATGAAAGAATGGCTATTTCGGTGGTGGCAACGAACAAGACCAAAAAGCTGAGAGAATCCTACAAAGAATCATCTATTAATGGCGAGGATTACGTACGCCGTTTGAGGGCGCAATTTGAAAAGATATACCCACGTCCCAAATGGGTAGATGATATTTCTGAAGATGAACTTTCGGAGGATGAGGATGATGATGAAAACAAAGTGGTTGATGGAGATGTGAATGCACTTTTTAAGATTTTGGAGAGTACTTATACTTACAAGGATACCTCTCGTTCGAAACTGCTTCCGTCCAAATCGCTCGATATCACACGTCTTAGAGATGCCAATGCTTCGCATGTTTCTCATTCGGCCATCCAGTCGCTTTCATTCCACCCATATAAGCCTCTGTTACTCACCGGTGGTTATGACAGGACACTGAGATTATATCATATCGATGGGAAAAGCAACAACATGGTGACAAGTGTATATTTGCAGGGCACCCCTGTTCAGACTTGTTACTTCTACGTCTCATTAGACCAGGGCGCCCAGCAGGAGCAAAAGATTCTTTCCGGTGGTAGAAGACGCTATATGCATTCCTGGGACCTTCATTCATCACTATTGTCCTCACTATCTTCACAGGGCTCTATGGCCAAGATAGAAAAATTCTCTAGGCTGTATGGTCATGAAGATACACAAAGGTCCTTTGAAAAATTCAAAACGGCGCATTTCCACACCGGCTCCACCAGACAATCGCATGGGATCATCCTCTTGCAAGGTAACAATGGCTGGATCAACGTCTTGCACGCCTCGACCGGCGTATGGATGATGGGGTGCAAGATTAACGGTGTATTGGTAGATTTCTGCATTGATTACAAGCCGCTCACGGGCAACAGGTTCCAAACGATCCTCATTGCGGTTAATACCTATGCAGAGGTTTGGGAGTTTGATTTGAGCGATGGCGGTAAAGTACTGCGTAGGTGGCAGGACGAAGGCAACGTTGGTGTTACGGCGATTCAAGTCGGCGGTGGAACCAACTCGTCACAGCTGTTCCCCACGGGTTCTCCCAAGGTCAAATCCAACAGATGGTTGGCGATAGGAAGCGAAAGTGGCTATGTCGACATCTACGACAGGAGTAAGGATTTGTCCGATCCCAGACCTGTAGCGGCGTTGAATAAATTGACTACAACAATTTCGTCACTAGAGTTTTCCCCAGATGGACAAATGTTGTGCATAGCATCAAGAGCCGTCAAAGATGCGCTTCGTATGGTTCATCTACCAACTTGTACAGTTTTTTCGAATTGGCCTACCAGTGGTACACCCTTGGGCAAAGTGACAGCCGTATCGTTTTCTCCCCGCGGTGAGATGGTAGCTGTAGGCAACGAACAGGGCAAAGTAAGGCTATGGAGGCTAAACCACTACTAACGGGTTCCATACTTCGTGAGATGTATTTTTTTATCTTTTTATCTGAAATTCGATGGATTAAAGCATTGCGTATTATTTTTATTATGATTAAATAAATATAAAGGAAAAGTTGATCGCAGGGAGCAATTCAAGAAATTCCTGTCATATTCTCTTGAAGACGAAGAAATCTGCCTGCTTCGTCAGGGCATCCTTGACGTTGACCAGTTCCATCAACGCCACGGAAACTTTACTTTCGAACGGCTTCTTCACGGAACACCCCATAACTAAGTTATGCAGTGTAATTTGGTAGTTGAACTCTGACGAGTTCCTGCGTTCCTCTTCAGTATAACGTTTAATGTCTTTCACGACGTGCCTTTTCAAATACTTTTTAACGTGGGATCTGACACGAGAGGCATGATGTTTTTGTGTGGAAATCATCTTACCATCTGAACCAACTGTAGTTTCAGCCAAATTGTCATTGATCAAATGGTTGTATTCTTTGCCCAATATGAAATTGACCAATTGCAGATACTGACAGCCAGTCATCAAATGTTTGGGAGTGTGTTCGGAGACGACCAAAGTAAAAATGCTAATTTCCATTTCGTTTTCTTCTGTTGAGGCGTATTCATCAGACAATTGAAACGTTAGATAAACTTGGTGGTCATACTGCTGACGGAAAATTTTCCAGATAGTCCTGAAGGATTGAGTGCAACTCTGCGTCATTACTTGTAAAGTTTGAATGATAAAATCAAAATTTGTCAAGCCTAATTCCAACACTTTGTAGTCACTTTTCTTGATGGCCAATTCAGAAGCTGCATGGTCTCTCAAGAAGATTCCGCGTGAATTGTTTAACCTGGCACTTTCAATAATTCTGCCGAAGTATTCCAATTTTTTTTCCATGGAAACGGTAGAATCCTTTTTCAAACATTTCGTTCTTCTCGATCTGGGTTGTTTACCATTATTTATCCTTGGGAGCCGAGATCCCATGAAATCATCGGTGCCCATTGAGTCATAACTGCTGGTAAGCGAACAGTCCATGTCAGCTTGCATGAATTTACTCTGGGACATAGTTGGAGGCATGGTTTGAGTTGGGATGGATTCTACAGTTGCTTGCTGACTCAATGGCGGCGGAGGCAAACTTTGAGATAGTATACTCTGCATAGAGTTTTCATGAGAGGATACTGACTGAGTTGGGATTACTTGACCAATGGCGGGAGTTCCACTTTGTTCACTAGAATTTTCAACTTTTCCTTTTCCCTTCACTTTTTCATCTTTCCTCCTTTTGCCAGTTTTATCAGATAGCAAAATATAATTCAGCTCCATATTATATGAGCTTATTAAATTTTGCAGGCCATTAGAGTTTGGAAAATGCTTTGGTTTTTGTACTTTAAAAGCATGTTTCCCCGCATAATTTTTTTTGGGCGACTTCTTTTGTGTCGTCGGAGTCTTCATTAGGAAACTTGCATTACTGACGCGCGACAGAGGCCGAGCGGCATCAGCATCGTCAGCAGGATAGTCGAGCATCAGATTTCCACTGGGTGGAGGGGTAGACTGTGCCATGACCCCTGTAGCCATCATTTCTTCAAAAGTTAAGTTGTTGAGCAAAGAGCAATCTAATTCGGATTTTGTGGCAGGAATACTACTAGATTCGGGGTGCCTGGAGACTTGGGAGTTGGGAGACGAAGAAGAATTATCAAAATCCGTCAACAACAAATCCTTTTCCTCTGATTCTATATTCGACCTGGTGATCGTGCAGTAGCTGCTGCAATCTTCCCTTTTAATTTTAGGATTTTGAAGGGCCAAGTCCTTGAATGGAGAGTAATGATCAGTGTTTCCAAACATATTTAAAGTGTTCAATGCATGTTCTGGCGCATCGAAGATGGCAAAAAGCTTAGGATCATTATCTCCGGTGTTGAACAATGACCCGAGCTCTGTGGAATTGTCAGGTTCTACCGTGAGAGAGGGATCGTTGGCAGTTTTGAAGTTTGGCAGTTTTTTGTTATACGCAAATCGTTCCATAGCGAAGGATCTTTTTCTAGCAATTGTCTGCTCTTGATAGTTTTTTATAGAATCAGAGGTTCAAGAGTGTGTTACAAAAGTCAAAACATTTATGATCTTTTCGATTGACCACTCTTTTTTTATATTTTTACGGTTTTTTGGAGAAATTGTGTATTTCTAGATATTTTTAAAAACCTAGGCATTAGGTTTCTATTACCCAAGCCGATTTTAAGAATCGGAAACACCCACATATATCTTATTTATTTGTACAGAAGGTCGAGTATTAACAATTGAGTGCTAGGTTTTTGTTTTTTTTTAGAAAACCATTTAAGTCTTCCAATGTTTCTCTATTCATCTTATTTTTGTTGTCGCTTTTATCAACGATTCGCGTACCCTCATGATAAGAATTGTTTTTGGCAGGAAAAATATGCAGGGAATTTTCCATTGTATAAGGAGGACTTTATCCATTTCGGGCTGCCATTGCTACTTGACACGAAGTTAATGAGCATATGCTAGTAACCAGTACAGGAGAAAAAAATTGACAACAACAATAATTTTGCTCCGCCTTTCTGAATTTATGCATAAATTTGGTCTTTTCATGTGTGTGCTTGTGACACAAAATCAAAGACTTCAAATAGGCGAAGAAAAAGGAAAAAGGCTAGCTTTTCAAAAACCTTTTTTATTTGAAAAATGGATTCATAACCTGCCCTGCTTAAGTTACGGATCCTCGTTGATCTATTATTTGAGAGGAATGAGTGGCAGAGAAAGTGCAAATACATATGGCACTTTTTATTGAAAAAATGCAAGATAAAAAAGCATAAAAAAATGCAAAAAAAAGCCAACGAAATTTTATTCCTGCGAGCCTTTATAATCTATTGAACTATAGTGAAAACTGTAAAATACTGCCACTCTTAGTATCCATATGTTGTCAATGTTATAGTGATCACATCATACGATATGTTGCTTTTGGTATTCCCACTTCGAAAAAAAACCATACTTTGACGACTACAGGAAGGCATTGGATGGATCAAGAAATCGGCACATCTGTGATGAGACCTACCGTTGCTAACCTATTCCACGAGTCACCCACAGCGCTTCTCACTAGACCATGGAAGCGCTTCCGTGATGGTACTCTATTTTATGGCCAAAGGAAAACAGGCAACAAACGTACTGCGCTTACCACGAAGCAAGGTAATAAGACCATGTACAAGGGTACTCGCTCTTCCGGTATAGGTAAACATACGAGATATGGTGGATATTCGATCAATTGGGACCGAGTGCGCACTTTTGTCATTCCTACGAACTACAACACAGATCTGAAACCTCTGGTGAGCCATAATGTGCCTGAACTAAGGCATACGTTTAAAGGTTACTCACAAGGCAGCATGGATCCTCAACTGTATTTCGACAAGTTAAGAGAATACATCAAAGACGGACGAACGCCCACTGAGGCATCTGACGTTAATTGTCATGTTGAGAGAGGTTAGAGGAGATGTAAATAGTAACTAACATGTATATATATATATACACTCAAGAAAAGCAGCGGTATTGGCGATGCAAGGTGGCATGCTGTCGTTTTGCTGCTCGATCGTTGGATCGGGGCAGCTTTATATATGATTAACGATAAAATAGATTACATGGAAGTCTCTTACTTTTTAAAAACGTCCAGAAGCACCAAGGACTTGAGCCAGAGCACTTTGGCCGCCACCCTGCTGGAAGTCCGCGGTGATCAATTCTAACAAGGAAAAAGTCGTGGCGACACCAATGAGCATAGCGGAGCCCTTACCTTTCAACCCCAAAAATTCGCCGACGAGGCAGACTAGAGTCAAAAGCGCAGCACCGGTGGTAGAGGCGAGGGGGACCACTTTACCCAATTCTCTGGAGATACTTTGCTCTCTGTGTCCCACCAGGGTAATCCCCTGTTCTTTGAACTGAATCGCTAGATCGCGGGCCGAAGAGCCAGAAATAGCCTGCCACTTGTAAGAGAACCAGATGCTATTGACGAGCATAAAGGCGGAATACACGACAAAGGTCAATGGCTGCTTCAACAACCCATTCACTAGGGATCTTGGTGGCGTCACAAGAGATAGGGGGAAAGTGGGCACGTACAACAAGTTGTTCACATTTTCGTAGTGACCAAAGAGTCTGCAAATGATGCTGGAGGGGTCGTTTTTAGCCACACATTGGATGAGAACGAATGCCAACAAATGGATGACCATGAGTAAGACGTACGAGAAAACCACCGGTAGTGCACCTGTGTGTAGCAGGCGGATTGGGTACACGTTGTTGAGCCCTCTGGCCTTTGTAGACCTGATGGGCAACTCGATACGGAAACACTGCAGATAGCACACAAGGGCACCGATGGCCAGTACAATGAAAGTGGTGTTCAAATTAGGCAAGTAGTCTCTGTTGAAAGAGTTGACAACACCAGCCACGAGGGTTTTGTTCTGGCTTCTAAGACTTTGGAAAAGGTTGATTAGAGACCCACGGGCCTCAGTGTTCCCCTCATCGTCCACGTTAATCTGAGCCATACCCAAAGTGTCAGAAACCAAATTTGTTGCAATTACCACCGTGTTGATCGTCATGATTCCGGAGTGGAAACCGAACCCTTTATCAATCACCTCCGACAGCAATATGGATACCAAGCCAGCTCCGACAAGCTGCACATTGAGCAATCCTATTTGCACAAGGCTCAAATCATTCCCATAGTACCCCGACCAGATGAAGATATTTGCCAAAACGAAATATTGCAAAAGCGCAAATAATTTCGTAAAACTCTGAAAGAGCTCCCTATCGTGCTGCAGTTTGAAGTTGACTTTGATGAGACGCACCGCCGCACATAGTTGCACTATTAACCCACTGGATACTAGCGGGAACACACCAAACTCCATCAAAGTCTTGGGTTCGGCCGCAAACACCCCACGCAGGAAGTAGATCGGGTCCTTGACCCCGCTATCCTCCTTCGACACCCCTGCCAGTGGGACCTGTCCAAAGATGTAAATCAATGCAGCTATAATCGTGTAAACGATTTTGTCGTCAAAGGGAACCTTTTCATACGGTGCTTCCACCTCGGGAAGGAGTGGCAAAAATGGTTTCACGACATCAATTAGACGGACTATACTGTTAGTATCAAATGGAGAAAAAGGAATCGGAGATCAATTTTCAAATTCTTTATGACATACATCCTGCCATGGCTGCTTGTTCCGATTGTCCTCCAGTTAAAAGTTGAATCTAGCGAATCTAGCTATTGAACACGCCCGCAAATCCAAAATTCTCGGATCAACGCAAAGGAGATGCTAAACAAATAACCAACCTATAGAAAAACGTTTGCAATGTTCCAATGTGCCTTGAATCCTTTGGGTGGCGTTCTTAACACTTGTTTTCTGATCGAGAACGAGCCGCAAAGAGATGAGCCCAATTTTTTTTCATCGAGTTGAAAAAAAAAAAATGAAAAATGAAAAAAAAAAAATCGGGCTGAGAGAATTGTGAAAAAGCTCGCACTCAGGTTCGAACTAAGGACCAACAGATTTGCAATCTGCTGCGCTACCACTGCGCCATACGAGCTCAGATTCTAAGCGTCCAGCTAAACTTGGTGAATAATCCAAGGAGATTAAGGGCTCTTTCCCCTTAGTAACACGTAACACGCTGGTAATTGATCTGATATAAAAGCGAAAATTGGCTAAATGTGATTAATATTGACCTTTGATGCAATCCTGTCTGAGCTTTAACCTGCTCTTTCTTCCCGCTGTTATGTTGAGGGATATGTTTTGTACCGGTACAAAATCCCGAAAGTACTACCAAGAGAAACGAAAATTCACTTAAAATGGGGGGGGGTGGCCCACCAGGTCATTTCTCTCACTGATTTGTACAACTAGTGAGCCGTTGCCAGTCGTTGAAATGGCTGTTTCTCTGCTGCTAGATGGTTACGAGCATGCTCTGTCAAAAAATCATGCCTCGAAGGTATCTTCCCACGCTCACATAAGGGAGGAACCGGACTTTCCCAAATATTCGATTAATATTAAAAACCTGTCGCTTGACGACATGGATATGTTGCCACTGTGGACGGATTTTGACGATCAAATGATTATTGGTTCCCCTATGTATTTGGAGTTTCCGGCGGAAAACGGGAACCAAAGTACGTTCTTGGGTCATTACTCGAATCACAAGTCTCATAGTAGCCAACCGGTGCCCTGCGATGCTTCGAATTTCCATTTGGAGGCATTTGAAGGTGAGGAAAACCCATTTGAAAGATTGGCCGACCTCAGGATCAAATACGTCTTGTCTTCTTCTCAGGATGCCAAGTCAAATATCAAATACAATTTGGAGAAATGGTTTCTTTACCCTCGGCCGCTGCCCAAATATTGGAAATATGCTCAGGACAAGAGATTGCAGGAGGAAGACAGCTCAGAGGGAGAAAGCTCAGACTCTTGTTGCACGATGCATCGTCACCACCACCACTACACGGGGGAATTTTTCAAATTGGAGGAGTACAAGAAGGCATTTTGTCACCATAGGCTCAAATATGGGCCTAAAACGTCACAGGCCAGCTTAAATGTGCCATCGTTTCGAGAATTCCAAAAAGATTTTACTTTCGCAGTGAGCATAGCGCAAAACGAACAGCTTGCTAGATTGGCCATGAGAAGATTACGCTATCTCAAGGAGAAATTTGAACTTTTCCAAGACTTGAACTCCAGAGCTGAGAAGATGCAAAACAAAATGGTACCTTACCGCGATTTTTATAACTGTCGCAAGGTGGATTGTGATTTCAAATTGAGTGGATGCGTTAGCCAACGACAATTGAGCGAGTTCATCTGGGAAAAATTGAACACAGAGCCTGACCGTGTTGTATATGAGACCCAAGAGGGACAAAAATTGACGTTGCGCCAAATTTTCGACGTTGGACGTTCAGATGACGAACCTACGATTCTTGGGTTGAAGATTGTCGATGACCAATTCTTAGAATGGTACAAAGACGTCTATTTGATCTCCTTGCATGTTATTCCCAATATGAAACTAATAAAATTGCTAAAAGGTAAGGATTTGCGGTTTTATCTTTTAGCCAAGACTTTTCTTGAATTCGACAACTACGTGGAGGGAGAATATTTTGCTCAAATTTTCATCGACCATGTAATCACCAATTTGGAGAAATCCAAGTACCAAACGGTTCAAGTCTCAGTAGATTTCCAATTCCATCCATCAGGCGAATCCAGCTGGTGGGAAAAGTTCTCCCATTGGCTAGTCAAATGGAACGTGGTGTCATACAACGTTCGTTGGAACGTGCAAATCAAAAGGGTTTTTACCAAACTTTACCACAGCGGTGAAATCCAAAATTTCCAAGAATTTTTAGACGCTATATTCCTGCCTATCTTAGGCGATAACAGCCTGGAGAATATCGAATTGCAATATCTTTTGGCAAATTTGCTTAACTTTGATTTGCTCGTTAGTCACAGGGATGATTTCTTGTGGAGTGTCTTCCCAAATGTTTTCACAGAACCCAAAGATTGGGAGGCCAATGGTGACAATCCAACCATCATGCACTACATCTACTATATTTACGCGTATTTGGCTCGAGTAAACTGCATGCGGTTCAACAACTCTCTGAACACATTTTCGTTAAGAAATGTTTGCTCAGGCTTGGACAATAGGACGTCGCAGGCAGGTACTATTTTAAATTTCAATGATCAAGTTGAGTCCCTGGTGTGCAACTTGCTCCTTTGCAATGGCGGTTTACTAGAGGCGGAACACCTTTGGAATTCTCAACCAACTCTGTCCTACTTGTATTTTCTGTTTCAAATATCGGTCGTAACTACTCCATTATCCTCAGTCAGTTCCATTTCTTCGGCTCCCCAGGAAGAACTTAAACGATCTGCCACTGATGTTGAGCAAAGGCAAGTATTTGCAATCACACAGCCGAAACCAAAAACTTATAGAGGAAACCCGTTCCTGGATATGCTGAAGGCCGGTATGAAAACATCTATTTCATCAAAATCTGTGCTTTTCAACAACTCCTATACCCTTGACCCGATCATCGAGGAGTACAGTGTGGCCGCAAGTATTTACTTGCTGGAGGCGGCTGACCTTTGTGAATTAGCACGTAACAGTGTGGTCTGCAGTGGGTACGAAGGTTTCTACAAGGCACATTGGGCAGGGCTAAAATTGCAGAAATCACCCTTCCCTAACGAAGTCTTGGGAAACACAGAGACCTGGTACGACCTTGAGCCCAATACTTCTCATAGACATAACGTTCCTATGATAAGGCGTACCTTCAGGAAAGATGCGTTGAGTCAAGAGTGGGGGTTCGTATTAGACCAACAAGTTTAGCTGATTAAATCATAAATCATTATGGTCGTATAGATAGTAAAACTTTTTTTTTGAGATGACAAATATGGTGCATACGTTTTCAAAATCACAATTCCTAGGACCTCCCTCATTTCGTCCAGCTGGGCTTGATGTCTCTCACATATTTTGCATATTCTTTGATCCTATCAGTATCATGGAATGATTTAAATGCGGCTTCAGGATCCCCGTAGTAAAATAGTTTGAATCCACTCGACTTCCTGTCGCCTTCGGATAGGTCCATGGATAAATCCAGCACGCCAACACTTCTTTGGAAATACCATTTGTTGACAACATTATCCCGTCTGCTTCTCCACAATAATTCCTTGGGGAATAATTTAAACATTAAATTGAAGATAATGTCAGATATTCCCAACGAACCTTTTAAATGCGGCATGACAGCAAATTTGTCTAAATACACAAAAGGATTATCAGTGGGGCCCTCATAAGTAAGGATTGCAATACCTTCGTAATCACCGATAACTATAACAGAGGCAATGTGTCCATTGATACGCTTCAGGTAGTGTTCTAAGTCCAACTCGCGACCAAAACTTTGGTCCAAAATTCTCTTCAACTTAAAAAGGCTTAATCTGGAAGTGTTCTCGAAATCCGTAGCACTGTATGCCATTCCCGGCAACCCCGTGCAATTCTCCGAAGTTAAGGTGGATTCGTTGTAGAGCTTAATGTGGACACCTTTCTTGAAAACAGTAGTCACAAAAATCGCATCTTGTAAATTTTCAGCCATCTTGACGTGGTTCGTATCTCTGATTTCCTTTTCTCTGGCTTCATCTTCTTCACCAAAAGGCAGTTCATACCAGGCGTGGTGATCGTTCACCTCCAAACTTTCGTGCCTTTTCTTGAATCGGGGCAACGACGACGATATCAACGATCTATCCGTCAAAAGATTATGAAGCAAAGGGTTATTTGTGTCTTGGGCCAGAGATGCAGATCTTATGGTGGTTATGAGTCCCGTAGATGAATTAGACAGTTTGGGCAATACTACGTTCATCAACCTTAAATCTTGCAAATGTTCTTTGCATTTCAATTCCAACAATGACAACTTTTCTCCCTTGAGGTGCACGGCCATGCGATCCACTAGGTTCTCAGAATTGGGCTCCCTGCTCTGTAATTGGTTCAATTGGCTGGATAGTGACCTCGAAATATTGTTGAACTCCTGGGACAAGTTGACGAAGACGTGAGAATTATCGTGCCTTTCATTTGAAGGTATTCCGCCAATGTTGTTCAGAATGAAAAACTTATCAATATGAGGAATTTCCCCACTGCACAAGTGATTCATAAAATCTACGGGATCTCTAACCATCGATTTAGTCGCTGTCTGTTTATCGTAAATGAAGGGCCTAATTATAGGAACTATCAGGTCCAATTTGTCGAAAATCGATCTCCGAGATTGGAGAACAGACTCAAACGAACCGTCAAAATCACGACATAGAGATTCAAAGAGATGCAAAGGCTTCAACTCTGCCCATGAAAGCACTTTGTCAAATGCTTCTGCCTGAGATGTCACGTGACGTGATGGGGGAATCACACAGATGGGTCTCAACCCAAGAATTCGAAGCCTTCTGATGGTTTCCGATAGCTTGAGAAGCTTTTTCTGAGAGAGATTCTGCAGATGGCGGATCAGCAGCAGGCAATAATTGTATCTGCCGTTACCGTTGGTATATTTGGTCAAGTAGTCTCTTGCTTCACGTTTCGTAGCCGTGGAATTCAGCACTGACAGTATAAGGTTTTTTGACAGTGCATTTGGTTGGCGGTAGCCCAACCTCTGGTTAAAGAGTTGCCACATCCCCTTTTTAATTATATTCTTGTCCCTTTTTTTTGTTGAGCGTATAACTCATTTCACCTCATCGAGTTGAACTTTTTCAAATGTTGGGTGTCAAGTGAAAAATTTCAAAGTGTCCATTTCATCAACATTTTTTACTTCCACGACGTACATGTCTCTTCCTGAGTGTCTCGATGCCACCTTTTCACCTGAGGAAGTCCAGTTTATAGTGGAAAATGAACCCATTAGGATTTTTCCCCGTATAACCACCCGGCGAACCAAGAGAACCCCAGGGCCGTCGCAGGAGGACAGCGCTCGCTGGAAGCTCATAACGACAAATGACCACAACGTCAATAACATGGTCACTATGAAATCAACAGAGGTCGCACTGTGGCTTGCACTCCTGTTGAAGCAGCAGAACAAGTGTAGCATTGTGGCACCCTCTTGGTTAACACTCAAGGAATTGGACAGGAGCATCCAGTATGAGAAGAACCATCCTGACAGGTTCTGTCCCGTACCCTGGAACTGGCTTGTGCTGGCGCAAGTCCTGTTCAAAAGGGCCTCTGAGCATCTCCACGACCCAGTACACGAATTGCGTGCAAAAGTGCAAGACTTGAGAGAGATCCGTCAATTGAAAGTTTTGACAGGTCTTAGGCATTTGAATGAGTCCCATCTGCAGCTGGACAATCTCAGTTTACTCGAGATAAACGAATTGAGACCGTTTATTGTGGACGTCATGGACAAGCTTCGGCAGTTACACATGGCAAGCGGCCCCACGGATGAGGACATGCAGGATGAAACCTGACCTTGCGAATGCGCGCAGAGCTATCCCAGTCGTGTTCAACGCCCCTCAAAGGGCTGCTACCTTTCACACCCCCTCCTCCATTGCCATTGCCTCACCGTGCTCACATCGTACGTTGGGGGGACTGTTTTTGTTGCTTGATATTAGTAGAAAAACCCAACGTGCTGGCAGCTTTGGACCAGAATTAACCACTCTCCAAAGGTCGCCAGGAGACCAGCTTGGTTATTACCAGGAGCTATTGATTTGATTGAAAACATTGCAATACATATAACCAAAACAAAATGTCTTTTTTCCGGAGATTGATTTCTTACAAACAGTACAAGAAGCAGACGAACAAGGAGCAGCAATCTCCCCAGGAGTCTTGTGTGCCTGTTTACACGAGAGACGAGGAGGGTTTCGTTAATATTTACTCGGTTGTGAATGAGGAGGATGAAGAGAGTGCAGACGTCTCCAGATGGGAGATGGCGGACGTTCTGAGCCACAGAAACAAGACGGTTGTTTCTAAGAGAAGTGGCCCCGCCCCAAACGAAAGAATGGGCCGGCTGCGTCACTACCAGGGGAATTCTCCGTCGCATGCGACTATGGTGGAGGATACGAGAACATGCATGGAGGACTCAAGGGAACTCGAGAAGTTTGATGACAAGAAAAGTCGTGTTTTGAAAGGCTCTCGCAGAAGGAAGTACGTTTCGTTTGACGTGGAGCAGTGAGGTGCCTTTTACAAGATATTTGGGGATTCAAAAGTTGACGTGGCATAGATAGTTCTATAGACCCCTATATGATTATGCCAGAATAATTATAATTATCGAGAATTTTGTGACGCGAGTGGTCGCCATGACAACGGTGGGATCTCGCCATTCTTATCGCGATCTCTGCTTGGGCGGTGGTCTACCAGTTGGGAGCATGGAAAATGCACTGCCGAGCATTATACTCCAGTGGTGGAACTAGCTCATTTTCCCTGTAAATATTAACACTGCTATGTACTTTCGATCCGAAATACGCCTTATACTTCCCGTAAACTACGACATACTGAGAGTGGACTATCAGGCTTTAATATCTTGTACAGTGAGTTAGCTACATAACCAAACGAATTTTCCCCACGACTATTTGAAACTGAATTTAAAATTATCCTATATCCGCTGCCATTAACAGTGTTGCAGCTTTCAAAATCTTGCTGTACTCCTCCGAAGTCCCTGCTATCTCGATACTTCGATGTAGTGCTGACATGCTTGAGAATGCTATAGGATATTTCAATTAGCAGTAGGCTACTCGCTTCTACTAGTGGTTTTAAAAGAGAATCCTCAATTTTGGTGGAGTAACTTCTATCCTTCACTATGCAGATAACGTAGATTTTGTTAACATTAGCGGAAACTACGAATACAACTTCATAGCATGCCGATTTATGTGAAGAAAATGCTGCACCCATACTTGTTTCCAGTATCCAATTATATCCTCTTAAACTTGCAGGAAGGTCTAGAAGAGACCTGTGCCAGAAAATTTCCACTTCCAGTTCTATTTACTTAGTTTCATTTGATTATAAGTCAACCTTTTCATATTTCTTCAGCGTCGTTAAACATAAAGGTGCCAAAAAGAAGCAGGTACCCTTTTGAGCAAGACTCAACAAATGGTACCTTGTTCTTATTTAATTCTTGTTTTGATAAATTATCAAATACTTGGAACCAGACTCAAAGAGCACGAAAAAAGAGAAAATTTTTGGGTGAAATCAACATAGCAGAAAATAGAAAACTTTATCATTCTCTAATGCACTTTTCACATGATTGAAATGATTAAAAATTCTGTAAATTCAGTTTTTATATTAGTGCGTTGCGCTTTACCCGGTTAGGCCAAAGAAATTTTTCTTGTGGTAGTTTAAAAGGAGCCATCTCACTTCCAAAGCAAACAAACACACCTCTCAGCAGGCATTACCGAAGGATAATAGTCGATAGATAGCTTCTTCTTTTTCAGTGATGAAGTTGTCAAGCGGTACCGCAGGTGCGACCTGTCTTTTCGCTGCCTCTTTGGGCCAAGCCTTCGTTATTCCAAACCTTTTTGGTGATGTATTTGCTTCTCTCAAGGCGGAAGAAACTGTCAACAATTTGGAGGAATCCCTTGAACAGTACGTTGATAAGTTGAGTGAAGGCTCTGACTTGGAAGCTGAAAATTTCCCGAAACCTCATGTCCCTTATTTTCTCAAGCCTCTTGTGGAGACTGAGAAATTGCAAGCAAAGATTGCAGTTGAAGACTTGAACGCTACGGCTATAGATCTTTTCCATGTCGCCAATTCTTCATTTGAGGAATACGGCCATCCTACTCGTGTTATTGGATCTAAAGGTCATTGGAACACCATTGATTACATCTTGGACCAATTTGACCAAATGAAAGATTACTACACTACAGAGACCCAGAATTTCACTGCATTGTCTGGCAAAATAAGCTCCTTCAATTTGTCTGATGCCAAGACGGGTGAAACTTTCGTCAACACGACTGCGTTTTCTCTTTCACCCCCTGTAAACGAGTTTGTTGGTGAGTTGGTTGAAATTCCAAACTTGGGTTGCAACCCAGAGGATTATCAAGTTGCCTTTCCTAAGCACCACAAGAAAAAGGAGCATGGCAAGGAAAGTGTGTTATGGCTATGGTCGAAACACCCTGAGGAGGATGTCGAGTTTTTCGCGAAGCTCGGCGACAGCAACGAACGTGGCTCTGGTTCAAAACCAAAGCATGCTGAGAAAGATGGTAAGCACCCCATGAAAGAGGGTAAGCACCCCATGAAAGAGGGTAAGGGCCACAAGGGTGGTTCAAAATCAATGCACGAGGGCAAGCATCACTGTGACAAAAAGATTGCTCTCATTGAAAGAGGACAATGCCCTTTTGGTGACAAAGTTGAATTAGCCGGAAAATTTGGTTTCCACGCTGTAATCATCTACGACAACGATCCTAATGCTCAATCCGGTTTGCATGGTACTCTGGGTAACCCAACGAACCACAGTGTCTCTACCGTGGGTGTCACTTACCTAACGGGCCAGGAGCTGATTGCCCGGATTGCTCTGAACAAGCACTACAAGTTGAAGTTTGCTATGGACTCGTTTGTCAAAAAGATTACGACGACTAATGTGATCGCAGACACCAAGCACGGTGACTCCGACAATATAGTAGCGCTAGGAGCTCATTCTGATTCCGTCGAAGAAGGGCCCGGTATTAACGACGACGGCTCTGGTACAATTTCTTTGCTAACTGTGGCAAAGCAGCTAACTCATTTCAAGATTAACAACAAAGTGCGCTTTGCCTGGTGGGCCGCCGAGGAGGAGGGTTTGCTTGGATCCAATTATTACGCGGACCATTTGTCCAAAAAGGAGAACCAAAAGATTAGAGTGTTCATGGATTACGACATGATGGCTTCCCCCAACTACGAGTACGAAGTCTACGACGGGACGAACAAGGAAAATCCAGCAGGCTCTCAAGAATTGAGAGATTTGTATGTCGACTTTTACAAATCCAAAGGTCTCAACTACACTCTAATTCCCTTTGACGGTAGATCCGACTATGTGGGGTTCATTGAGAACGGTATCCCTGCCGGTGGCATCGCCGCAGGTGCTGAAAAAACTAACGTTTTCCATGGTGGTGTCCTTGACAAATGTTACCACCAGTTGTGTGATAACTTAACGAACTTGGCTTGGGATGCGTTTTTGGTGAACACGCAATTGATCGCCCATTCTGTTGCCACTTACGCCAACAGTTTCGAAGATTTCCCCGAAAGGACTAACGATACTGTGGCCGGCACTCAGGCAGTGGGGAAGAAGTTGCCAATGTTCCCTTACAGAGCTGACAAGTTGATCATTTGAAATGATTGACCAAAATAAAAAGTTGAGTTCTTCTTTTACAAGATTTTTCAAATAATTCTCATTTCTCTTTTATCTTTATAAAGATCTTTAAAAACCAAAATTAAATTTAAAATTTTGATTGAATTGGAACGGGTTCCCTCCTTGCTGCCTAAACATCCCACCACCGGGCGTGCCACCACGATGACCGCCCCTCGATCTTGCCATGTCATATTCCTTACGATTAGATTCATCACTCAACGTTTCGTAAGCCTCGTTGATCTCCGACATCTTCTCGTCGATTTTCCTCTGTTCCTCCTCGGACAATTGTCCCTGCTTGTCAGGATGATACATCTTGGTGAAATTTAAGTATGCCTTTCTTATCTCCTTCGATGTAGCTTCCTTGGGGACGCTTAGAATCTTGTAGTAGTCTTTGTCAGTTTGTACAGACGGTGGTGGCTGCTGCTGCTGCTGTTGCTGCTGTTGCTGACGGAAAAACCGTTCTTGTTTTTGCCTTTGCCGTTGCTGTTGTTGTTGTTGTTGTCTTTGATGTATCAAGTTATTGATGCCGTCAAACTGCATTTTCACGTACTTGTTGTTGGATTGCGATAGTTGGTGACGTTGAAAGAATTCTGCCAATTGATCTTGCAAAGCCACTGACCTCTTGCCGCCTCTAGACATGATCCCTTCTACCACGTACATGGCCAAGTTAGGAGAAACGCTCCACAGTTCTTCGACTAGGTCCGCGGGGAGCTTTTCACCCAGCGTAGCAGACTTTTGGACCTCCCGATGCTCCTCAGGGGTTAAAACATCCTTGACCAGCATTTTACAGAAAGAGCTCGCAACTTTCCTGGTCGCTGAGACTTGAGAACTGGCCTGGCATAGGATGGAATCGATGAATCGTTGGAAATCAGATCTTTGTCTTCCACCCAGCACCTCGAAGAGAGAATCTTGAGATATTTTCTCAACCAGTTTGTAATTGTTTTCGAACTTATAACCGTGAGGTGGTTTGACGCAGGGCTTCTTGTCCATCAGGTAAAAATTGACAATCTTGGTCCAGTCGATCGACTCATCCCCGAATGCGTAAACTTCTGGATCCAAGACCTGTGACCGAGAAGGGTTTATCTTGCTCAACCGCGTGTTGAGCAAGGTGATTCTTTTGCAGGGCTCGTAGTCCATATCCAATGCCAGACATTTCCTCAAATGAGTCGGGGCTGAATTGACCACAAACATCTGCACCACGGCAGCTTCAAAATGTAGTGACAACCTCTGCGACACACTTGACCTCGTCGCATACTTCTCAAGTATCACTTCATTGTTGGTGATAAACTCCTGAGCAGTCGACACATCCAAATTGTGTCGCAACTGACCGATAAGAGCCTCACGCATCAGAGACCTCGTACGTTGATCATATGGCGATATCCTGAGCATTTCACGTAGCGTATCCACCGAGAGCGGGGTCGAACTCGAGTTTAACTTCTCAAATTCCTCCTTTAACTCCCCGTCAACCTTATCCCAATCGCCAAACTGCACATATAACTTCTCCAGGGCCGCCTCAGCGAGCTGACCAAACGAATCCTCCGGATCCACCCTTTCAAACGATTCAATGGCCCTCCACTCCTGATTTTGAGACAGTTGAATCAGACCAAGACGGTAGAAAAGCTGGCTCACCAAATGCTGTTTCCCATCCTCCTCACACGCTTGCAACTGCGATATCAGCTTCTGGCAGAGGCTTTGAGACTCCGCATCGAGTCTAAGATCTTGTATTTGGCTCTGCAGGCTCTCGAGATCGCATTGTATCCCAGCAACACACACGAACAAGTACAGAAGCACCCCCAAAAACATCAGAAACCTCTATTACCACGTTTCGCAGATTTTTGATGCAATTTTTTCTACCTGAAAAGAACTATTTACACGGTGTCTCGATGAGCTTATTTTTTTTTTTCACTAAAACGACAGCGAAACCTGGCGAACAACCGTGCAAAAGTGAACAGTACTAGGAGACTTTACAAGTAACACCATCCCTTGTCCACTCTAGCCACACTCTTAGATTCGAATATTCGATTCTGTCTATACTAGTCTTGTTTCCACTGTACTAAGAACTTCAACTGTAAACACAAAATCAGGGGCATTTTTAAACCCATACTTTTCTTCTTTTAATGGCTTAGCCGTTTATTCCAGAAACGAGCTGCACGTAGATTACCCGTCAATCATTTATACATTTGATGGAATGTCGTGATGGCACATATCATCCGAGTACTGAAGAAACAAGTCTCTTCAGTGTCTTCAGTTTCCCTTTGTCGCTACTAGCCCATTCGTCTTCCATTTTCTAACTTGCAACAAATTTTTTTTTAAAAAGTGAATTAATTTAAATCAAGACCGTTTTTTTATAAAGTTAGAGGAAGTGAGAAAAAATAAGAAGTTTTGAACCAAATTCCCAGTAGCTATTCAGCTCCCATAGTAGATGATTACTGAGTCATTTACTTTTAGTCACATAGCGTACCTGGTCCTTGAAGCCGTTTTACAAACGGTTATCATAGCGGTATCCGGGTTCTGGGCTTCTCATGTGGGCCTTTTGCCAAAGCAGGCCCAGAAATATATCTCTTTGCTCAATGTGGACCTTTTTACACCGGCCCTGATTTTTAGTAAGTTGGCCAGGAACCTTTCCATGGCCAAGATTTTGGAGATTTCGATTATACCCCTTTTCTTTGTGCTGACGACTAGTATATCCTTCTTCTCCGGTAAAGTCATTTCCAGATTTTTGAGACTTGATAAGGATGAAACTAACTTTGTGGTGGCTAATTCGGTTTTTGGTAATTCCAACTCTTTACCTGTCTCTTTGACCGTGTCGTTGGCGTACACACTGCCCAATCTGACATGGGATCAGATCCCCAACGATAACAGGGACAACGTCGCATCGAGGGGTATATTGTACCTTTTGATCTTCCAGCAGATCGGACAGATGCTGAGATGGTCATGGGGCTACAACAAGTTGATGAGATGGACCGGTGAAAACCAGCACCACATGCCACCATCGCAGATCCAGGCTCATTTGGAGGCGAGGAGACAGGTCGATGAGGGCAATAATATGGGGTCCACGGGGGAATCCGTTATGTCTAGTTCGGTGTGGGCCAAGGTCTGGAACCGATGCGCGTCTGGATGGTTGAAATTTAGATCTCATTTGAACCCGCCGCTATGTTCGATGATTGTTGCAGTGATTGTCGCTGCCATACCGCCTATCCAGCACGAGCTGTACCATGCAGACGGGTTTGTGAACAATACCCTTGCTGAGGCCATCGATCAATTGGGTTCCGTCTCGATCCCACTTATTCTATTAGTGTTGGGTTCTAACCTGTACCCCTCCCAGGATACCTTCAATAAAACTCATAGCCATAACAAGTTGGTCTTAGGTTCCATCGTTGGCCGTATGATTTTGCCCTCCTGTGTTCTGCTCCCGATCATTGCTTTGATGGTCAAATACATCAACATCAGCATTCTCGATGACCCCATCTTCTTGGTGGTCGGCTTTTTGCTAACTGTCTCACCACCAGCCATTCAGTTGACTCAAATTACACAGTTGAACGAGTTCTTCGAGGCAGAAATGGGAAGCATCTTGTTCTGGGGATACGCTGTTTTAAGTTTGCCCGTGAGTATTCTCGTAGTTTCTGCCGCCATTTACACTTTGCAGTGGGCTGAAGGGATGTAACTGCTGCAATGCAGCAGTTTTCATGAATACTTTCCCCGCTTGCTTTATAATATATGTAGTTGACATTAATTTTGGTTTATACGCGGATGCAGGTGATAATGACTGCTTCTTGTAGATCTACGTACGGTTCATCGTGTTGGTCTTAGCCATTCAGAATTGGTAGGAACCGCCAACCCGAAATCTGGGCAGTTGTAAGTTTTGAATGGATCTTTATTTGCGTTTATCTCGCATTCCTAGTTCAAACGACAAAGTTACATATGATAATTGTCTTGTCGATTTTTGAGTCCGATAACCCTCAATTCTAAAATTCACAGCACTTGCATTACAATTACAGAGTGGCAGCCCCATTGAATTTTCCAAAACTCATAGCGACCTTAGTTGTCTCCTAGTTTTCAAATGTGGTTGAAACATTCCTGCGTATGGAAGCTTTAATTGAAAAACTCCAGCTAAATGTTAATTTTTTATAAACACACCTATAAACTTTAAACCAAATTTGTGAAAGGGCCATAAAACCTTGCAAATTATAGCCCTCAAAGCTGTTAGGGCAATCTTATCGAAACAGCCAAAGTGACTGCCCCAATTACAATTGAGAATAATTCAGCATGAGACTTAAAAAGAGTCATATGTGAGACAAGGTTTCATTTAACCACAATCAAATTAACACGGTTGTTTGGCCGAGCGGTCTAAGGCGCCTGATTCAAGAGTTCGACTCTTACTTGCGGTAAAACGCAGGGAACACTCAGGTATCGTAAGATGCGTGAGTTCGAATCTCACAGCAACCATCTTTTTTTACTTTCCTGAGCCCTCCACTTGATATTAAAAGGTTGCTATCACACAACAATAACAACTTTTTATTGCTTAACAACTAGTTGCCCACTCAGTCATTACAAATTCCGGTACTTCTTCTTTTGAATATAATTTTCATTTTAGTAGCCTTGAATTTTGCGTGGTTCAGGAGTGTAGGTTCCTTTACCCTAAACGCAAAATAAGCCAAAAAAATTCTTGCAAGCAAAACAAAGTTTGGGTTATTGACTCTAATCAAAACAAATTAAGTTTTGGAACATGGTTCGACATCAAAGGTATCCTTTAAGCGAAAAAAACAAACAAACTCTAACACAAAATATGATCACCCTCAACAATTGAAGATACTTCAAAATTATAGACCATCTCTCTCCCATCTCATCAAGCAATTTTAGCAGTATCAGGCATCTGTATCTGTAATTCTAAATCAGCCATTTTGACATTCAAGCCCATTTTTACAACCCGTATACCTGTCACATTACACGATGGCGGCAAAGTGACGCGTAACGCGTAATCTCAAATCGATGAGTTACAGCTGTAACAACAGAAGTTAACATTTATTAGTAACTACAGAAGAGACACGAATCCTAATCAGAATCTAGTGCACAACGAAGATATTCTCTCTCTAGTGATGTATATCAAAAGGGTAGTGATCAAAGGTTTTAAGACATACAGGAATGAGACTATTATCGACAATTTTTCGCCTCACCACAATATAATTATCGGATCGAACGGTTCTGGTAAATCGAATTTCTTTGCTGCCATCAGATTTGTATTGAGTAATGATTATGCAAATTTAAAAAGAGAGGAAAGACAGGGCCTCATTCACCAAGGGTCTGGATCTGTGATGAGTGCATCTGTAGAAATAGTCTTCCACGATCCTAACCATGGAATAATCCTTCCATCCGGTGTGGCCCCTCGAGATAACAATGAAGTATTTGTGAGGAGAACTGTGGGCTTAAAGAAGGATGATTACCAGCTGAACGACAGAAACGTGACGAAAAGTGATATAGTGCGAACGTTGGAAAGCGCAGGGTTCTCCATGAGCAACCCTTACAACATCGTTCCTCAAGGACGCATAGTGGCATTGACAAATGCTAAGGACAAGGAAAGGCTACACCTTTTGGAGGAGGTGGTGGGAGCGAAATCATTTGAAGTCAAACTACAAGCATCGCTGAAAAAAATGGATGAGACAGAAAAGAAGAGGGCTCAAATAGCTAAGGAGATGGAAGAATTGGTTGGTAAATTAAAAGAAATGGAAGAAGAACAAAAGGAATTAGAAAAATACAATAATTTGGAGCGCAACCGTAAGGCATTCCAGTTTACATTATATGATAGAGAGTTGAACGATGTCATCAATCAAATAGAGCGTTTAGATGGTGACTATAATGCTACAATACACTCTTCTGAGGATTACATCAAAGAACTAGATGAAAGGGAAGACATGATATATCGAGTTTCTAAAGAGCTACAAGAATCGGAGTCAACATTGAAGATAAAGGAGTCCACAGAGTTTCAACAATCCAAAGCTAAAAATATTGAGCTTTCCACCGAAATTGCGAACTTGAACGTTAAGATGGCTGATTTAGAATTACAGATACAGACACATGATGAACAAGTGAAAGTAGATGAGGAGAACCTGAACATAATCAATGATGCTGTAGAGACCAAACAAAGGCAATTGGCCAAGATACAACCCAGGTACCAAGAACTAACTAAAGAGGAAACAAGCTATAAATTAAAACTTGCTGAACTTCAAGGAAAAGAAAGAGACCTACTTTTGAAAAAAGGAAAATATGCTCATTTTAAAAGCAAAGGGGAGCGTAACGCTTGGATTCAGCAGGAGATTGACGACATCAAGGAAAAGTTTAATGCCCTCAAAGAACTCAAACTGCAAGTGGAAATTGAATGTTCAGAAATTAGGGACAAGGTACAAGCAACTGATGGACAAATCGAGGAATTGACAGATTCGATAGAAGGACCCGGAATCATGGCCGAACTAGAAGATTTGGAAGGTGAACTTAATAGCGCAAAGCATATCTACGGTCAAAAAATTGATGAGCGCAAGGAGCTCTGGCGGTCAGAACAAAAACTGCAATCGATTCTTGAGGATACAACAAATCGCGTCAAAAGGTCCGAAGGTGAAGTTACAGAAACGATGAGTAGAGACCTCGCTACTGGTATCAAAAGTGTCAAAGAAATTGCGGAAAGATTGAAACTACCAGATGGATGTGTTTTTGGTACTCTAGGTGAACTTATTAAAGTCAACGATAAATACAAAAAATGTGCTGAGGTTGTGGGTGGCAACTCACTGTTTCACATTGTGGTAGACACAGATGAAACCGCATCTTCAATAATACAAGAGCTGTATCGGATGAAGGGTGGAAGGGTTACATTCTTACCACTGAACAGAATTTACAATGATAATAGTATTGTTTATCCTCCCAACGAACAATCTTCATGTACACCACTGATAAAAAAGATCAAGTATGATGCAAAGTTTGAAAAAGCAGTCAAGCAGGTTTTTGGCAAAACTATAGTCGTAAGGGATCTCTTGGTCGGGGCAAGATTAGCCAAAAAATTCAAACTCGACGCAATCACATTGGATGGTGATAGAGCGGACAAGAAAGGCGCTTTGACCGGCGGATATCATGATCAGCACAAGAAAACTAGGCTGGACATGCTGAAGAAACTCAAGGACGCCAGGTCACAATATAAATCCTTAGTGGCTGAACTCGAAACGATAAGACAAAGTATACAAGGAACTGATGCGAGTATCGATAATGTTAATGGTATCATCAGAAAATTATCCAATAAAAAGGAATCAATTTTGACAAATTTCGACAGTTGGAGAGCTAAACTGAACAACAAGAAGACCGAAAAATTGTTTCTGGAGGAGTCACTTCAGGCCCTAGCCTTAAAAGCCGAAAAGGCTGGAATTAACATTAGAATTAATGAGGACAAATTATCCTCTTATGTTGAAGAATTATCTCAGGAATTCGATAGAGAATTGTCTAGAACTAAACAGGGAGAATTAGAGAAGTTGAAATCTTCTATCATTAATATCCAGAGCAAGTTAAATGTAACTTCGGAAGCTCTTAAAGGAATTACAAATAGCATGGATTCTCTAAGTGCAATTTTAAATTCCAAACTAATTCCACAGCAAAAAGAACTGAGAGCCAAACTTTCTGAAGCGGGGGATTCTTTCATTACAGATTTAAAAAGTGATCTACAGTCTATGCTACTTGACAAGATCTCTTTGGGTGAACAATATGAAGTTTCAAACGAAGAGTTGAACAACATCCAAACCGAAATCAAAAATTTGGCAGAGGAACGGAAAAGGAAGGAAAAAATCTTGGAAAAAGCCAACAAGCAACAGACAACATTGTTAAAAAAACTGGAAACTTTCCAAAAAGATGCTGAAAAATCTATGGTCAAAAAGACAACTCTGGCTGCCAGACGCGAGGAACTGCAGCAAAAAATACGAGAAGTTGGCCTTCTTGCGGAAGATGCATTAAACAGTTTTAATAATTTATCCAGCGAAGAACTATTGCATCGACTTAATGCAGTAAATGAGGATATCTCCAGCCTGAGTAACGTCAACAAAAGGGCGTTCGAAAACTTTAGAAAATTTGGTGAGAAAAAAGCAGAATTGGAAGAAAGAGCCACAGAATTAGAAGATTCCAAGTCCTCTATCCAAAATTTAATAGTAAGACTCAAGCAGCAGAAGGTGAATGCTGTGGATTCGACATTTAACAGAGTTTCAGAAAAATTTTCCAAAGTTTTTGAAAGGTTGGTTCCAAGAGGTACCGCTAAACTTATCATCCATCGGAGTGTGGAACATAATAATAATAATGATAGTGAAATTGAGGATGAGGATATGAGTGGGAGCGACATAATCGGCTCTAAATCAGTTGAAGAAATGTATTCTGGTGTATCAATATCAGTTTCCTTTAATTCAAAGAAAAATGAACAACAACAAGTTGAGCAATTATCCGGAGGTCAGAAAACGGTTTGTGCAGTCGCACTCATTTTAGCTATTCAGATGGTAGAACCTGCATCGTTCTATCTTTTTGATGAAATTGATGCAGCGTTGGACAAGCAATACAGAACTTCTGTTGCTAACATGATCAAAGAGCTCTCTAAAAATGCACAATTCATTTGTACAACATTCAGAACAGACATGTTGGAAGTGGCTGATAAATTTTATCGCGTCAAATATGAGAACAAAATATCTACTGTCATCGAAATTGACAGGAGGGGTGCTATGCAGTTTATTAGGGGGAACAACAAATTTGCCGAAATGTAATCTGCTTTCTCTGACATGTAACATTAATTAGCTTTTAATACCAGATGTTAAATTAAATTCGTAAGATATCACAACACATTTACTATGTACACTTTTTTTCTATAAAACAAACATTACGCAGGGATGTGGTAGAAAGGAAAATCATGAACCAAAAAAATGTAATTATCTCTTTTGGGAATCCTTTATTAAAGATGCAAACCCTCCGTTGCCTTTCTTCTTTTTACCTAAGGCCGTGCTTGCAGTCTTAGCACTGATGAAGCTATTGTCCCCAGAATCAGAACCATCGCTCTCGGAATTCGATGATTCGGATTCTGTCTCAGAATCATCAATATCCTCCGATTCCTTGTCATCCGAGTTGCTGTTGTCCTTTTTTGAGGCAGTCCTAGCTGCATTCTGAGACGAAGAGCGCTTCTCCTTAACTTCGGGCACGCCCCTTGAAACCAAATCAGACAAAGAGCTCAAAGATGGACGTATCTTTTTTGGAAGCCCGCCTAAAATACTCGAATTACCGGATGGTTCCGTCTGGCTGCTTGAAGGAGAGTTTCTGTCCATCATACGGGATAGTGGAACTTCATTCTGTGAGAGTTGACTGGATAGGTTGCTACGTTGTGTGGACTGTGGTGCAAATTTTACACCATCACCAGCAGGTAATTTTTTTGGTGATGATTTTTGACTACCAGTTGTAAGAGAACCCTTTGGTGTATCGACTACCTTTCTGCGGGATTTTTTGGAGCTTGGCTCATCATCTTCTTCTTCAGAAGAGCTAGAATATTCAGTTGAGCTCTCTTCCTCTGAGGACTCTGTGTCGTTATTCGTACTGGCCCTTCTGCTTTCCTGTTTGCCCTTCAAGGAGGCAGGAACATACGTTTTCGAGCTCGTGAACCTCGCTTTTAACTCTTTCAACTTATCACTACCATTGGTGGCAGCAGACGGCTTAGCTGACTTAGAAACAGAAGCTGATTTAGATTTTTTCTTTGCCTGCTCTTGCTTTTTCTTTTCCAGTTCAGATTGTCTCTTCTTTTCCTGCTCAGCTTGCCTCTTTCTTTGAAGCTCTTCTTGCTGCTTCTTCTTCTGCAATTCCTCTTGTTGCTTCTTCTTCTGCAACTCTTCTTGCTGCTTCTTCTTCTGCAGCTCTTCTTGCTCCCTTTTCTTCTCAAGGTCGGCCTGCTTTTTCCTCTCCAACTCTTCTTGTTGCTTCTTCTTCTGTAATTCTTCTTGTTGCTTCTTCTTCTGCAGCTCTTCTTGTTGCCTTTTTTTTTCAAGATCGGCCTGCTTTTTCCTCTCCAATTCTTCTTGCTGCTTCTTCTTCTGCAACTCTTCTTGCTGCTTCTTCTTTTCAAGATCGGCCTGCTTTTTCTTCTCCAATTCTTCCTGCTGCTTCCTCTTTTTTTCTAGCTCCTCCTGCAGCTTCTTCTTCCTCTCATTTTCTTCTTGTTTACGTCTAGCCAACTCCTCTTCTTGTTTCATTTTTTCAAACTCCACCTGCTTTTTCCTTTCAATCTCCTCTCGCTTCCTTCTCCCAAGCTCTTCTAATCTTTTCTTCACCATCTCAGCCTCTTTCTTTCTTCCCTCCTCCTCTTTCCTCTGACGTTCCAGTTCCTCCTGTCTCTTCCGTTCAGAAAACTCTAGTTTCCTTCTTTCCAACTCTTCTTGCTGCCTCTTGAACTCTTCTTGCTTCCTCTTTTCTAGCGTCTCTTGTTGTTTCTTAAGCTCTTCTTCTTTCCTCTTTTCCTTTTCCTCTAGAAGTCTCTTTTTCTCTTCTTGTTGAAGTTTCTTCTTTCTTTCCAATTCCTCATGCTTCAATCTTTTCCTGTCTTCCCTTTCTTGCCTCTTCCTTACTAATTCCTCTTCTTTAGCTTTTTTCGAATCACCTCTAGCCTTTTGCTTAGTTCCCTTGCTACTTTGTTTCTGTCCCTCCTTTTCGCTTTGTACTGTACCTTCTCCTTCCAACTTGTCACCCTTTGGGATGCCCTTATCGTGGCCTTTGGAGGTAGGAAGCTCCTTCTTGAGCGAAGAAGATGTGGCAGAGACGGATTGCGATTGCTTGTTGTCGCTCGAAGAAGTTCGACTGGTTAGAAGAGTTGAGGGTGCTGTCTTTGGAATCGCCTTAGATTGTTCCTTCTCCTTCTCCACGCCAGAAGGAAGTTGGAATTTGATTTGGTTCGAAACTCCATCTTTAGGTGACATTGAGGCGGGAGAGACCTGTATAATTGGCTTCTTTTGGCGGCCAAGGGAAAATGAGGGCCTCTCAAGTGGATTTAACAGGCTAGCAACAGTTGGAGTTTGTTCAGGAGGTTGCCAGTCGGAAGCGATTTGCCCTTGTTCCCTATGAGGTAAATCGTTTTGCTCTTGATCCGTGGAAGATCCGAAAGAAGTTCCTTCGGACTGTTCTGAATCCAATTTTGAGGACTGAAGTTGCCCCTTAGCTTGTGGAGAAGTTTTGTCGCCCTCAATAACTGTTTCCTTGAGAGGGTGGATGTTCAGTGTCTTGACAGAATTGTTTTCAGTAATAGCGATTTTACTATCCTCGTCTTCCAGCGAAGCTTCCGATTCAATTCCACTGCTGCTAACATCGCCAGAAGAATAATTTCCAATGCGCTCAGCTTCAGATCCAGAGCTTTGTTCCGCTTTACCGGCAAGTATTTGAGCAGCCCTTTTGGCTGCATTTCTCGTCATCCTTTCGGGAAGTATGTTCCTTGGGTCGGGCTTGGAGTTGTCAATATCCTTACGCAAGACTGTCGTATATGGTTTCCTCTTGGATGAATGCTTGTTCCATGCCGGAAGGTAATCTCCTTCCATGAACCTCATTAACTCCTCCTTGTGGATGCTGTTATTGGCAGAAGGTTTCCGGCGATGACTGTCTCTCACTACTACGGTTTCATTGGCGGCATCGTTGCCATCTATGTCGTCCTCATTGTCGGATGGTCTGTGCTGAGTCCTGGTTCTTTCAAGTTGAACCTCCCACTGTATATCATGTTCCTTCTCCTGAACACCTTCGTCTTCGTCCTCGCTGAAATTGTCGATTCGCAATGGTTCCTCCTCTGAGTAACCACCGGATAATTTGTGCTGCACTCTAGCCTCCAAAGAAGTCTTCCTCAGTTGTGAGCCTGCCGACGACGAGGGACTCGTCTGGGGTAACTCTGCCAAACGTACGTGGTCATCATCTGAAAGTGGGCTATTCTTAGTCGGTGACCCATTGTTGTCTGCAATGGACGACGTTTGTCGTTGGATGAAGACTCTAACCTGTTTATCCGTTTCTTGTTCCTCCGAAGAGTCATCATCATCAGAAGGTTGTTCTTCAGTTTCTTGGAATGGTTTCTTCATAGGGATTCTATCCGCTTTAGGCGGTAGCATTGAGGATGGACTCGAGGGGCCTTCTTTCAACTCTTTTTCGATCTCTGCAATCTTGGGCTCAGGGATGCTCAGTCGACCGGAGGTGACTCTTGCTGTGGCAAAGGAGTTTTTCCTGTTACTGTTTGGCACTGTGAACACCGAGGTGTTATTGGGTTGAGATGATTGGTGTTCAGAGACGACTCTTTGACCTGTCAAAGTGACCCTGTTAGGAGTCATTGTCGGTCTGACCGGCGTACCCGACAGGAGCCTCTGTTGTTTCAACTTATCTGGGTCCACGGTCTCAGACCTCGATACGGTGTCGTCCTCGACCATCGATTTAATCCTTTTCCCCGTGTCCATGCCTGAACTAATGCGAATGGGCGGTGACTGTGGTTGTGCCGGAGGCGGCAAGAAGGAGCGTTCACCGGGATCATCATCCTCATCTTCGGAGTTGTTGGAGACCATTCGGTCGTGCGTAGCCGGTGGAGGGTAGATCTGGTGCGCCAATGGTGTTGAGACACGAATGTTACTGTTTGTAGAATGTCTCATGGCGAATGCCGCGGGCCTCTTCTTGGCGATGTTGAGCACGCCACTGCTGGCGGAGGATGCCGGTGCCTGAAACCCCTGCGCAGCGGGAGGCGATTGAGCCACACCGCTGTTCAGTTTCGTGCGCTTAGCAGCTCTGTAGGATGAGACAGGCGAAGACTCATCAATCTCCAGTTCGTTCTTGATAATGACTCGTACCACATTATCCATGGTGAAGACGTCCTTGACGAGGAAGTCAGGGTCCAGATCGCAACCCTGGCTATCTTGTAGACTCAAAATCTCCAACTCATCCACGTAAGGGTACATCTTGGCACATTTCTGATCGATCTCTGCGGAGAGGTCCAAAAGGCTGTTGGCACTCTTTGTGAAATGGAGAAATTTCCTCAATCTGGTGGCAAAATGGTAGGGATACATTGAAGTGTTACCGCTGGGCGCATAGGGGAGTGTAGTCTCACCATTGCGTGGAGCCGTCATGGGGTTGACCCCCATGAGCTGAGAGGACTCCGCGGTACTGGAGGCCAGCCCATAACCTAGGAGCGCATTCTGAGCACTTGGAGGTACAAGTACCACCTGTAATTTGAACATGGAACCCTGAAGGGAGTCTCTGAAGAAACAATTGACGACTGCTTTAACAACGAAAAGGTCTTAGAGGTGGTCAGTTTATACCGCATGGGCTTGTTTTTCTGTTTTTTTTTTGTTTTTTTCTTTCTTTCTTCTCACGTCACATGAAACGAACAACTTTTTTCATGCATGAAAAATTTCCATGTATAAGGACGAGACGCGATGAGATGAGCAGTAGCAGTAACGTTTACCTCTCTACAGACTTTTTTTTTTTTTTTGTGAAAATGCTATCTACCCTCTGATCTTGGAGACGCGGCTGGCGCTGCGGCTGGCGCTGCTGCCTCCGCGGCGCACCACGGTAGTCCTCGTCCTCTTCCCCTTCCCCTTGTCAAGCTTGCTGAGTTTGCGCGGGGAAATCGCCTCGAGATCAAAGGTCTTGAAGTCAGCAGCGGTGAGCGTGAAATGGTGATTCATTTTAGTGTGGTAGTTTTGCAGCGAACGAGTCAGCGACTCCTTGTTCCGCTTGACCTTTGTTCTCAGCACTGCCATCGAGACGACACTCTTGCAGGAGAACTCCGGCTCGCTGCCGCTACAGAGGTCCTCGAAATGCGACCAGAAGCAGTCCAGGTCCACTTCAGCCCAGTCCACGTGGAGCCTGTCCACGGCTGATTCCAACGCGCTGCGTCTCGGGTGCTCCAGGAACCTGCTGTCCCCTTTGAATATATGCAATGACGCTGTGTGGTCACCGTGGAGGTCTGTATACAGCGCCGCGATGAGGCGGTTCAGCTCCCACCTGCCCTCAGACTGCCACACGTAGAATTTGTCCAAAACGCTGTCATACTCGAGGATATAGAACGGGGTGCTGCCGTCGCCGCCGTATGAGACACACCTGAGCTTTAGATTCTGCGTGATGGTTTCTGTGGTTTCAAATTCCACGAGAAACGCGTCTTGGATCGAATGGAAGTAGTTGATCAATTGCGGGACTCGCGTAAATTCTTGCACCAGCGTAAGCTTTACTTGAGGGTGATTCTCACCAGCGTAGAGATAGATGGTCTCTCTATCCATTGGGGGGGGGATGCTCGCTGTGTTGCCACGTCCTTTCACGTCAGTGTGTAGTGTTGAATACTGTTATTATTTTCAAGTAGCAAGGGGTGGCGGGGGCGGCGAAACGGGGGAAAAAAAAGGTAGAGAGTGGACAAGTCCGGAGTCGAACCGAAGACCTCCCCCATGCTAAGGGGGCGCGCTACCAACTACGCCACATGCCCAAACAAATTCTGTGTTTTGATTGGGGATTACAGGGGATTCGATAGGCAATAGCTTTTTCGTGGGCTACACCAAACAACACCGGTTAAAGCTATAAGCTCAGCTATCTCTTGAATCCTTAGGGAACTACCATGCGTAGCACGACGCCACCTCTAGCTACGGGAAGAGTTCTTGTATCTGTTGCCAAAATCATGTCTCTTTGTTGTTGCACAAACCGTCCAATCTACCAAGCAAACAAATTTCAATTAATTTAAAGATGTATTATTACTTTCAGAGAAATTGAAAACACCCTTCCGGCAGCTAAACGAAAAACAACAACAACAACAAACAAAATTGGAAAACACTATCTCATGATAGTACATTGCGGATATTTGCCGCCGTTTTGCAAGAGTACCAGGCGGTGGCGGCTGCATTACGTGTATTATGTCAAGTTCTCGTTTTTTCGCAGTACATACTCGACAGCCATAGTTTTACGATAAGAAAAGAGACCTATGTGGAACCACGACACAGAAGGCAAGTATCTGAGAATGGTCCAAGGATCCAAAACACGTCCAGCCAGATAGATAGGAAGTAGTTGGAACACATATTGTCTAGGCCATACAATGTTGCGCCCTCGGAACATTTGCGTTCTCCATTCCCGTCCACACATACGAACGGTAAATCCACTCCCCTGATCAGCGATAAGTCAACAAGTCTCAACAGAGCCGCCCCAAGTCCAGCCAACAACTGCCTCCTGTTGAAGGACCTACACAGTTACTCTACACACTCCACTCTCCCTCCTCCTTCGTCGCATTTAGCCACGCAACGGCTCGGCGAGCCGTCAGCCGGGCCTCCCCTTCAGAGCTGTAACTCAGCGCAGAGCAGTAGGCAACGGCGGTCCATCTGCCCTCGTCTTCTGGATCACGGCGAAATTCCTCGAACCCATATGTCCCGTCAGGCCGGCTAAATATATCGACGCATCGGTCGTGAAACTCGTTTTCGATGCTTTCGATCACGGTCCAGCTCTTGTCTATTCTCTGCGACATCGCGTGTGGTATGGTATTGTTTCCTGTCGATCTACAGCATCGTCTTCCGTGCCAAGTTCTATTATACAGTGCCAGGCCCCCTCAGGATTCCCCGGATGGCTGGTATTTACCTTACCTAATCTGCAAAGACGGCAACATGCGCAAACACGAAAAACAAGGTCAAGGTGTCACACTGTCGCCAAAAGTACACCTTGGCAGGTGTACAAACGCTGTTTCATCACTCCCTTGAGGAGTGCAAGTCGCTACGATTCGCTACGCTCGCACGTTCAGTGGTATCGAGGCCCAGTTGCTGCCACCGAGTTGAAACACCTCATCTTACCGAATCAACACAATATTGGCGTAAATCTGGGGACCCGAAGTGCTCACACATCATCGAGTTCGCTGCATCGGGCACCTCCGTTTCACTTACATCTCTTCCTTCCACCAATTTTTCGCTTCCTTCTCGCCAGAATTACCTTAAACAGACCAACAACACACACGCGCATCGAAAAGAGTAACACATCCACGAAACATAATGTCGCTTTGCGAAAAGGTGAGATTTGAATCGCAGCGCCAGAAACCAGCACACATAAATGCAGGACGAGATCGCGAACAGAGCTGGGTAGGTGTGGTTACGCCTCTTTTACACTAATTTTTTGTTTCGATTTCCTCCAGGTATAAAACACAAACAGAAACTGTCCACTCCTTTACGCTAGCGCTCAATTGCCTGGCTCAACCATATATTTTACCCTTTCAACGGTCCACTCTTTAATGTTTTTCCTACCAGCCATAATAGCGTCGCTCGGCGTTGCCCAGGCAGCCGTCGTGACGGTGACGCAGCACGTGCACGAAGACGCGGTCGTGTCGGTGGAAGGTGTGCTATACATCGAGAACGGCGAGACGCAAACGACGTTCATCACAGAGGGTGCTGCCACGCCCACTTCGATCTCCAACCAGGTCAGCACCACAGTGATTGCGGTGGCTGGCACCTCCGGGAGCTCCATTGACACTGCTGACTTGGAAAAGGCGTTGACCAGCTCCGCCGCCAGTGCGCCTGTTGCCGCTTCTTCGAGCGGTCTGTCTTCGAGCGGGTCTCAAACCACTTTGGCTCCATCTACATCGGCTGTCACTGCTGCTGCATCGGCTTCTTCCGCGGTGGCATCGACTTCAGCCGTCGCTGTGGCATCGACTTCAGCCGTCGCCGTGGCATCGACTTCTTCCGCGGTGGCATCGACTGTTTCCGCCGCCTCGAGCACTGTTGCATCCTCGAGTGCCAGTCCTGCCTCAGCCTCAGCCTCAGCCTCTGCCTCTGCCTCGAGCACCTCCACTTTCCAGAATGACATGGTCGATGGCCACAACGCGAAGCGCGCATTGCATGAGTCCACTTCATCCCTCGAGTGGGACGACACTTTGGCCACATACGCCCAGAACTATGCCGACGAGTACGACTGCTCCGGTAGTCTGACGCACTCCGGCGGCCCCTATGGTGAGAACTTGGCAGTGGGCTACGACGATCAAGGTACCATCGACGCCTGGTACGACGAGATCAGCAAGTACGACTTCAGCGACCCAGGTTACTCCGAGTCCACTGGACACTTCACCCAGGTTGTGTGGAAGGCCACCACCAAGGTTGGCTGCGGCTACAAGCAGTGCGGTGGATCCGTGGGGGAATACGTCATCTGCTCCTACAGCTCAGCTGGTAATGTCATTGGGTACTTCAGTGAGAATGTACTTCCCCTTTTGTAATTGGTTTTATATTATACTCTCTTCTGAAAAATCGTTTAGTAGATCTTTTGTTTTGTTGAAAATTTTTTGAGTTTATGTTGTTTATACCTTGGGTTTACTTACCACTCTCTAGTTGCCACTACACGCTCCCAATCGGTTAAACATGTCGAAGCTCGAAGAAACGCCACCCACGTCTGTGGACTCGCAACTGCCCTCACTGAAAGACCTGCCCTCACTGGGCTCCAACGCAGGCTTCACCAACGGCAAAGTCGCCTGGGGCCCCCATGTAAAGCCCACCGTGGTGACCACCACACCACAACCGCAGCCCACCACGGGCGGTGGATCGAAACCAGTGAGGTCCAAGACCATCCAGGAGGCGTTCACGCTCGATCTGCAGTCACAATTGTCCATCACGAAGCCGGAATTTTCCAGGATCGTGCAAGCGGTCAAGCACGACCACGACGTGTCCGTGGAGTCGACGTTATCCAAAACTTCGCGTACGTTCCTCATCAGCGGTTTACCAGTCAACGTGGATGCCGGAAGGCGTGAATTGGTCAAGAAACTGACCAAACCGGTCACCGACGTGATGCAGGTGCCCTCGAGGGCTAAAGCTGCCATCATTGGTTCCGGTGGCAGAAACATTAGAGAGATTCAAGATTCGTTTGACGTCAAGATCAACGTGGCTCGTGAAAACAACCCTGATGCCTACGACGAGGATTTGGGTGACCATTTGGCTGACGTGTCCATCCACGGTGATGTCGCCTCGGTGAAGTTGGCCAGGGCTAAGATTGCTGAGATCGTCAAGGAGGAGACCAAGAACAGTTCGGTTACTTTCTCCGTGAGCAATGCCAACTTGATCCCCTTTGTCGACGTGTCGGCTCTTCAGCTGGATTCCGTAAGGATGCAGATTAACGACGACGGTGAAGTTGTCATCTCAGGACCTCGCGAAGAGGTGAAATTGGCCAAATCGGAGATTCAATCCTATTTGAAGCAACTGGAGTCGCAGTTGAGTGAGGAACAGGTCAGAATCCCCCTGAAATTCCAATTTTTGATCGACGCAGACGAGATCAAGAGTCAGTTCAACGTCGTCGTGTCTCCGTCCCCATCCGATGACCTGGTTACTTTCTTGGGCCACCGTGAGAAAGTTCAAGAGGCCATCGCTCATGCAAGGAGCTCCTCCACCTCATACGCCGTAGACACCTTGGACGTTTCCAAGGCACATAGCAAGAACTTGCAACACGCTAAGAACTTGGTTCTCTATTTCCAGAAATATGACGTTCTGAAACAAATTCGGGATCTCCATGAAGACATCAAGATCGTCCTACCCCAACCACAACAGCTGGCCGAAGCCGACGCTGTCTACGTTTACATCAGCGGTAAATCCGACAAGACTGAGGAGATCAAAACCGTACGCAAGGAACTCATTGCGTTGGTCAACGACATTAGCCCCCTTGACATTTTGGTCGTGAACGATTTGGATTACGAACTCTTCCATGGGGAAATCAAACATACGCTTTTGGCATCGGAAGAATCCACTGCGTTTGTGCAATTTGGGGATTTCTACGAGGGAGATGACTCGATCCTCTTGGTGGCTCGTGTCTCCAACGAGGATTTCAAACCTTCCCCAGAGGAGATCAGAGAATCTTTGGCTCAAGTTAACTCGACCCTAGACCCTCTGCGCAGCAAGCAAAACAATTTGTCCTTGCAAGTTATCGATTGGGAATCGTCCCAACAGGATGCCTTACTAAACGATGTCACCTTGCAACTCATCCTCGAAGAAGTGGATCATGATGAGAATACGATCCAAATCAAACTGCACGCGCCAAATGCAGATCAAGTTACTTTGAGAGGTACCGAGAAGGCCGTTAAGACCACCAAGAAGGCTATCGATTCCATCGTCTCGTCACCCACAAATAAATTCAAGGACACTTTGGACGTTCCGGTAAATTCCATCTCCAGGTTAATCGGTACGAAAGGTTCCAACACCCAACAATTACGTGAAAAATTTGACGTTCACATCGACGTTCCCTCTGAATCTTCCAACGGTAAGACTGTCGAAGTAACTATCACAGGTGTCGAATACAACGTCGAACGCGCCAAGAGTTTCATCCAGCAAGAGGCTAAGAAATGGGCCGATATCATCACCAAGGAAATGTTTGTGGCTCAGAAATACCATCGTAACTTGATTGGCCCACAGGGAGTTTACCGTAACCGGTTGCAAGATAAGTATAACGTCCGCATCTTTTTCCCCAAGACCGAAGATACCGTCACTATCAGAGGGCCCTCTCGTGGTGTCGCAAAGGCTCACGAAGAATTGAAGAGCTTGTTGGATTTTGAAATGGAGAACGGCCACAAGGTAGTTATGGAAGTGCCTGCTGAACATGTCCCTAGAATAATCGGTAAGAGCGGTGACATGATCAATGACATTAGAGCCGATTTCGGTGTCGAGATGGACTTCTTGCAAAAGAATACAGACCCGGCTGTGCAAAAATCAGGCCAAGTGGAACTGGAGATTACTGGTTCTAGACAAGCCATCAAGGATGCCCAAGCTAAAGTGAAAGCTATTGTCGCAGAGGCTTCCGATTTCGTCAAGACTTCTTTGGATGTGGACCGTAAGTATCACAAGACCATCGTTGGTGCTGGCGGTCACACTCTGAAAGAGATCATCGCTAAAGCAGGCGGCGAAGGTTTGAGAAACAAGATGGTCGATATTCCCAACGCCAACTCCGAGTCCCAAGTGATCAAAGTAGAGGGCCCAAAGAAGTTTGTCGACGCCGTAGTCAAAGAAATCAACAAGATCGTCGAAGAAGGTGAGAACAGTGTCTCCAAGGAGTTGGACATTCCTCAAGAGAAGCAAGGAGCATTGATCGGTCCCGGTGGATTCGTTCGCCGTCAATTGGAAACCGAATTCCACGTCAACTTGTATGTGCCCAACAAGGGAGAGGGCGGTAGAGTTGTTCTCTCTGGGTTACCGGAAAACGTGGAGAAAGCAGAATCCAAGATATTTGGTGAAATCATCAGGGATAACTACGACCACGAAGTGATGGTGCCCGCGGCCCTGCACGAATTCGTTGCTGAACGTGGTGCCTTCATCCAATCTCTGAGACTCGAATACTCTGTCCACGTCAAACATGGCAACATGGGTAGAAGAGCTAACAAGTTGGTTCGCAAGCCGCTAGAAATTCCAGCTGATAAAGTTCGCGGCGAACCGGAGGAGAAGGTCAAAGTCACTTTGGAAGAAGTGGAAGCCCCTCAATTGGATGGCAACACTGACAAGATCGCTTGGAGATTGATCTACGAAGACTTCGACTTGGAAGAGTTGTTGAGTGAAGATGGCGACCAGGAAAAGAAGCCTAAGAAGAAGACGGACGAGGCCAAAAAGCAAGAAAATCTGCAAAAGGCCGCCGACGCCATCGAGAAAAGAGTTTCCATAGCTGGCGATGCCACTGCTGTGGGATACGTGTGGAGCGCTGAACCATCCAAGTTCAACAAGATCGTCGGTCCAGGCGGTTCCAACATTAAGAAAATCAGAGACTCTACTGGCGTTATTATCAACGTCCCCAGAAAGAACGACAAGGTCAACGATGTCGTGTACCTTAAGGGCACCAAACAAGCAGTCGAGGATGCCATCCAACAAGTGTTGAAGGCTTTGAAATGAGCGTGAGATACGTGCATATGCGTTTTCAATATGTAGATTAAAACCAAAATAAAAGGTTAAAATGAAATACTGTATAAAGCTAAACTACATTTATCTTAACCGCAGCAAGAAGTCGCATCGTTAGTTGAAGGTCTTTGCAACTGAACGTTTGCGGTATCACCTCCCGCACCTTGGCGACCTCTAGCCATAGACAGCTCTTGTTTCTTAGACTCATATAATTTCTCACCGATGCTTTGGAATACCTGCTTCACGCCTTCACCGGTCTTGGCACTCACCTCGTGAAACAGCAACCCTTGGTCTTGGGCGTACGCCTGAGCCTGCGAGCTCTCCACGGCCTTGGGGTTAGAATCATCGGCACATAGGTCCATCTTGTTACCCACGAGACAGATCACCAAGTCCTCTTCACCCACTTTGGTCTTCAACTCGTTGACCCATCCCTGTGCCTTGGCCAACGAATCCTGTTGGGTCATATCATAAACTACCAACGCAGCGTTAGCGTTCCTGTAGTACATGGGGGCTAGCGATTTATACCGCTCCTGACCAGCAGTGTCCCAGATCTCAAATTTTATCACCGTTTCATTTTGGCTACTCTTGTCCTCTATCTTGATCGTCTGCGACAGGAAGGCAGCACCAATGGTGCTCTCTCTAAACTCGTCAAACGAGTCCTTGACAAAACGGTGTACGATGGAAGACTTACCCACTGAAGAATCACCTAACAAGACTAGCTTAAACTGCAACATTTGGCCGTGACTGTTGTTTGTATTAGGTATAGTATTGAGTTTAAGCCTCAAGGGACTTTAATTTTGACGATCCGAACAGTCAAACAACAAGAAACAAGGGCTTGGAGGTAGTGTATGCCCGCAAAAAGTCCCGATGGATACTCAGTGTAACTGAGTCTCCGGGTCGGTCGGATAGTTTATTTTGACGACTTAAACGAGCTTCCTGGAAGAGATGGGAGCGAGTGGAAAGGGGGGATTTGAAATAGTTGAGCGATGCGCCGGCGAAGCTGCTGACGAGAATTAGCAGATTCTGCAAAGAGTATCGAAAGGTGGGAAAAAGGTTTGAACTTCTTTCTGGTTGATTTACGTTATGCCTAGGGAGTGGGTGCATGACAAGAGTTGAGCGCTAAAATGGTTGGTCTCAAAACACGATATATTGACAAGGCCTTTAGAATATATGGACAGCAGTTTGTCCGCTGGTCACTTGGGTCGGGGAGATGTTAGTCACGAAAGGAACGCCAATTAGATTAACCGCCCAAATACGGTTTTCTACAAGAAGTGCTCTGTTCAGTTGGTCAAACTTAGGCGGGTTTGCACTGATATACCCATGGGCTACACCCTTATCATATTTGGGTCCTAGATGTCTGTTGAAAGTTTTCCAAGCATTACCTACTCTTCAACTATTACTGGCCAAGGTCCAAGCTTGCGCAAATACTAACGGCGGAGGTTGTGTATACAACAGAACAAGTTGGTACAGAAACAGACATCAACAGACATCAACTGATTCGTAGATATAGGTGAAAAAATTTCAAATTCAACGTACGGTGATGCAAGTGAATATCCAAAAGTTTTGTATTTTTTCAATGGCGTGAGAACAACCCACGTATAGAGGCAGGAAAATTTATGAAAACACTACAATGTTGGTGAAAGGAATTATAATGGATGCCGTGATTGTGCTAGCACCTGATAATGTCGGATCTAACGCTGAAGCGCTCTAGCTCGCGCTGGGTTAAGGAGGGGCAATTTATCGCTGGGTGCAATTTACTTCGCATCGCACCCGACATTCAACTGAGCCCTCTTCCAGAGCAGTCGGCACTCTTAAACTATTATCACAATCCAATTCACCGGTTGCCTCAGCGTCAGACCCCTCGAAACGCTCCTTTGCGTCCTTCACCTGACCGGCAGCCAATCATGTCCATCTTGGTGCAAAGGCCTTGCTCGGCCCTTTTGATGAAATTTTGCATAAGTTTAAAACATCGCCTGCAAACACAACCCATAGAGAACTAGTGAAGGCCGTTGTATGCAAACAAGTGTGCTGAGGTCGATTGTTAATAGGAAAATTGCTAATGCTGAGAAGTTCCTCTGGTTTGCTTAAAGTGGTCGCCACAAGAAGGTTGGCCACTCAGGCCGCGAAGCAACCCGTCAACAAAAAAGCACATCCGGTTCGCAACTTCATGGTTAAACTTTCTGTCGCAGTTACTTTATTCTATGCTACTGGTGTGGCATTGAGTGAAATCAGCGATGGATTTGGTGATATTTTCACCGAGCAAATTCCTTACGGCGAAGAATTAGTGGATTTGTTCGAATCAACAAGATACTACACGTCGTCTTCTCCACTGACTTTGGAGGAGCTTAAATCGAAATTCGGTGGGATTCTGGCCAGCAGAACCGCCATAGTGCCTAATGAAGGTGCCGAACCTGAAATTGTGGACCCCAAAGAAATTAAAAAGGATTTCCCAGCTCAAAGCCCTTCAACTGAAATGAAAAAAAGAGCCGAGCCGTTAAGATTGCAGCCTTTGCCAGTCCCCGGTAGATGCAATACGCCAGAAGCCGAGAACTTCAAAGAGATTGTGCAAGAGATGAACAACACAATTGACTCTATCAACAAGCAGAATATTGTGCTAACTGAACCTCAAATATTATCTGTGCTGGAATCATACCAATCGCTTACGAAGAAAATGGAAGATTTTGAAAAAGTCTACGAATCGGCGGTGGCGGACGTCGCGAACGCACAGACGACATCTGTTCTTCAGGGAGCAGACCATAAATTTGATCAGAAATTACGAGAAAAAGAATCTGTAATGACTGAGAAATTCATGCATGAGTTCAACAACTTCAGAGCCGAATTAGAACAACGTACCTCCAAACAATTAGCCGAAGATTTGAAAGCCAACGAACAGACTTTGCTTGCTAAGCATGCTAATGAAGTGGCATTTTTGTCCATAACACAGGTCGAAGAATTTAACAAAATTATCAAGGAAAAGATAGACGGTGAGAGAAATGGCAGATTGGCGCACTTGGAGGAGTTGGACAAAGCTGTAAGCAACTTGAACGATTCGGTGGACCGCGTGAACAAGTTTCTCATTAAGAAGGAGGCCGTCACTCAGTTGACCTTGACTCTGGATGAACTCAAGACTAAGATGTCTTCCCCGGAAGCTGCTAGCATCAACATAGACTCCGAATTGCAAAAATTGAAGACCCTTGCAGACATTGTGCCCGGACTCCCCAAGCCTTGCTGCCATTCCAAAGACATTCAACCTGCTCTTTTGACTGTAGCCTTGAAAGAGTTGAACGATTTGGCATCAAAAAAAGAAATCTTATCTAAAGAGCAACTGTACAACAGATGGAACATGTTAGAGTCTGACTTCAAGACTGCTTCTCTGTTGCCACCCAACGCAGGTATTTTGGGTCATAGTTTTGCCAAATTCTTCTCGCTTTTCCTTTTCACAAAGGAAGGTTCTTCACCAGTTAACGAGGAATTGGATAACGTCTACGCCAAAGTCACGGAAGATTTGAGGCTTTCGAAGCTGGACGAAGCTGTAGAACAAGTAGTGGGTTTGAAAGGCTGGCCACATGTTCTTTGTGAGGACTGGCTTGCTCAGGCGAGAAGGAGGCTGGAAGTGGAAAGCTTGATCTCAGTACTAGACAACGAAGTAAGAACGCTATAAGCGTACGAATTTACAGTGTAAATATCATCTACACCAAGAAGTAGCAAGTGGCTTGTAGTTGCCAAAATCTTACGAAAAATCTTGGATAATTATAATCTCCGTTCCTAGCATCGAAACATTAAACTCGTCGGCTTGAACCCAAATTTATTGTAATTCGATAGAGAACATCAAACATTAAAAAACACAACAAGATACGGGGCGAGAGACGTCATGTCGAATCCAGCATTGCAAGTGTACGGTGGCGATGAGATTACAGCAGTGGTAATTGATCCAGGCTCGTTTACCACTAACATTGGTTATTCCGGCACCGACTGCCCTCAGGCCATATTGCCTTCCTGCTATGGCCACTACAAATCTGATGGTGAACAAGAAGAATTGAAAAGCAAGGGGAAGGTTTTCACAGAGCAGTCCTTGGGTTTCCCAAGACCTGATTATGAGATCAAACCCATAGTGGAAGATGGATTAGTGGTAGACTGGGACGCAGCACAGGAGCAATGGGATTGGGCATTGAAAAAAGTGCTTTTCTTGGAATCTAATCAAGGTATCCCAGCTCTTCTCACAGAGTCGATATGGAACACCGTCGAGAATAAGACCAAGTCACTTGAAGTCTTACTGGAGGCCCTGAGTTTTGAAGCCTGCTACTTGTCGTCGACTCCTACTTGTGTTTCATTTGCCACGGGAAGGCCCAATTGCTTAGTAGTTGATGTGGGACATGACACGTCGAGTGTGAGCCCAGTAGTAGATGGAATGACTCTTTCTAGGAGTACTATGAGAAATTTTATTGCCGGAAAGTACATTGACGAGTTACTTCGCAAATATCTGCAGCCAAGAGAGCTGATACCGTTGTTTGAAGTGGCCCAAAGAAGACCTGAATTTAAGAGGAAATCGTTTGAATTTACAGTGGATTCTTCCCTTTACAAATATGCCAACGAGCGAGGTTTTTTACAAGAGTGCAAGGAAACGCTGTGTCAGGTAGCCCCAATAACTTTGGAAAAATTCAAGCCAGAGTTAGAAGCAACAGCCAAGAGGTCAATCGAGGCACCTTGGGCAGAAGAGATCGTTTTCGACAATTTTTCTAGGTATAGTTTCGCCGAACAACTATTCCATCCTAAACGTGAAGATATACCCGAAGGTTGGCCTGTCTCTCAAGACGGTATTGTGGAAACCTGGCATAATGATTACGTGCCGCTTAAAAGAAATAAGCCCAGTGGTAAACCTGAAAAGCAAGGCAATGAGGAAAGTCCCAATGGTGAAGATCAGGCATCAACGTCTGATGTTACTAATGAAAATGGTAAGAGACACATGGAGAATATTGATGAAAATACCGTTGCGGGCGTAGCAGATTTAGTGTGCTCTTCCATAACAGGTGCCGATGTGGATTTGAGAGCCACACTCGCACACAACATTGTGCTAACAGGTGGCAGTTCCTCGATACCAGGGTTCAGCGATAGATTAATGGCTGAATTGACGAAAAAATTACCAGCCTTAAAGGTTAGAGTTTTGACCACTGGCAACTTAAGAGAAAGACAATATCAAGCTTGGTTGGGAGGAAGCATACTGACTAGCTTGGGCAGTTTTCACCAGCTATGGGTGGGTAGGCGAGAATATGAAGAGGTTGGGGCTGAAAGACTTCTGAATGATAGATTTAGATAAATTTGACCATTCAATGAAAATTTGAACAAAGAATGAATAACAACTTCTATATAATATAATTACACTAAATAGAAAAAAGCAAAGCTAAATCTGTACTATGATGGATATTCCTGTGCCTACTCCTTCGGCTTACATATACCCTTACGCAATAAATCTCTCCCACATTCTAATAACGCCTTAGTTCTGTTTTTGACATATCCCGCCTTATTGTAAAATTCGGTTCTTCTCTTCATTATGACTTCTGGACTCTTGATTTGCAGCAATTCAGATAGACTTTCTACGGCATTGGAAAGCAGTCCCTGGTTGTCTATGAAAATTTTGGTTAGATTATGGGAAGGGTCAGAATAGTACGCTACCGCAAATGACCACTTAAGAGCAGTACGACCTTCATTTAATGTCTTCAAACTTTCGGACAAAAATTGACCTTCTATCCAAGAAACACCAATTTTCTCTTGCAGGCCTCTTACTTTGAAGCCAACGGATTCACCCAATTTCCAATCTAACTTGGCCGAAACCTCGTGCTCCGTGAACATCTTATAAAAAAAGGCGTACCTTCTGAGGGTCTTTTTGGGCGCATCACCCTCCAGTTTGCCCTTGTCTTCATTTTGGTACATCGCGCACTGGTAAAAACTGCCACCATGTGGAGCCCAATCCCCGCCACATATCCAACAAAATTCGTGCTTGCAACTAGAACATATCATATGGTTACATCCGCCATTCTTCTCTATATTGACCGAACATCTCGGACACTCCTTTGTATGAGATAAAACCCAATTCAAGTTTTCGCACTCCAACCTCGCCTTTCTGACCCATTGGTCGGTCACTTGGCAATCAGCTGGGGCATGTATTTCGAACCCACAGCCAAAGCAAAAGCTATGCGATAAATTGCAAGTGACAAACCTTGACGCATGCAATCTACTGAACTCTTGTAAAGATGATGTATCCTTTAAATGAATGATACATTTGCAATCAGTGTAAGGGCACCACTTGTAATTGCGATTGTGTTTACGGATGAAGCTTTTAATGGAAGAATCCATTAACTTGGCGCTTGAGGCCCCGCCCATGACTTGATCAATATCTTCATTCTTCAATGCTAACGAACAATCCATACACGAAATTATGTTACCATGGTTGATCCGGTCTTTAATATAGTGCCTGTAGCAGTCTATGCAATATTCATGTCCACACTCTAGCGAAAACGTCTCTGTCAATTTATCCTCGCAACATATGGGGCAAGAGAAATTCCTGCCATTCTTAATTCCACGACCATCTGATGCACCCGATGTATTTAACCCTGACTCGATCAAAAGGCTATCCATCTTTTCAGTCCAATCTTCCAGCAGGCGCTCCTCGTTCCAGTCATATCTTTGCATTAACAACAAAATGTCTTGAGGTGGAAGAGAAAAGACAGGTTGCAGATGGTTCACACGTTTCAGCATGCTTTGAAATATTTCTTGGGTTGTCAAGCACTCGTATTTCAAACTTGACACACTATCTTCATCTAGCAAATCCTTGGCTGTCTTCCTCACTGGAAACACCAAATACTCGTCTTCCAAGTCACCCTCACTAAACTGGCCATCATCTACATCAAATTCTGATTCATCACTACCAATGTTGCCTAATTTTTGGTAGCTAGAACCCAAATTTGTAGCTGCAAAAGATGGCTCCGTGTAATCGGTAAAGCTTCCACCACCATCATCATCATCATCATCAAACGCGAGAGAGTCACTTCCATCACTTTCCATGGTTGCCATATGTCACTTGGAACCTTGGCTTACCAATTCATCAAGTTTATTACTCAAAGTGTTGGTTTGTCTTGGTTTGTCTTATGAGTAATTTGTTTATAAACCCTTTAACGTTTTTGATGGTGAGTATGGTGGTTGGAACCATAATACAACCTGAAAAAAAAAAGTCGGCCCCTACCCTAATGCTCCTTTCATGAGTACATAACTTCATATATATATATGTATAAAATAAAATGCTACCAACGTTGGAAGACGAGTTGCCTCAAATCATGAATTAAGCGAATGATCAACTCTGTCAAGGGCTGCCTTGATTTTCATACCAATACGAGTGCTCAATTCGTAGTCCACGGCATAACCCTGTGCCCTCAATAGCCATTCTTTACTCTCGGCAAGTCCCTTCATATTTTGCAACCTCCAAGTGAAAAGGGCACGTTCATAAAGAGCAGCAGGATATAACCAAGGATCTTCAGTTTTCTTGACGTACCTAACCTTACCGTAGGACAAAGAAAAAAAGTGCGGCAATACCTTTTTGTCCAAAAGTTCGCAGCCCTGTTCAGCTTCACCTAATCTGCGAAGAGTTAAAGAAACCAGAAAGTTTTGAATTATCTCTTGATCCACATTTTTAGAATCCACAGCAGGATTATGATATTCCGAGAGCATCTTCTTTGCAAGCTCTAAACCTTCTTTAGTCATTCTGTTGTAACCATTGTAAAAATAGGCAATTTCTTGAACAGGGGATGTAGCGATGGCATCCAGTGGGTCCGATAGTTTGAGTTCTTTTTGCATGTTGCCAAACTGTTCCACCTTTCTCAGCATAAATCTGTCCAAAGGCAGGTTTTTGGACTTGAAAGTTTTCTTTCCCAAAAGCTTGGGGGCTCCAAAGATCAACTCCTGCGCTTTTTTCTTGTAATAATCAGCCTTTTCACTCTTAACGAGACCCATCTCGCACATCCTCCAATTTTCGAGATAACAAGCACCAGCGTAATAAGTGTAGAAGGCATGGGACCAGTCGCTAATCTTAAGCAAAGATAATAAATCTTCAGCAGCTCTTTCATAACTATGAATTTGAGACAACATAATGGCACGGTCAAAGACCAATAACGATTTCACTTGTCTCATCTGGATGTTGTCAATATTTATCGAATCCATAAGATCCACAGCATCTGAAAGCTGACCTTTTGTAGCAAGCATTCTAGCTTCGTTCAACAGCCATAGAGCGCTGTTGGGAAACAGGGCTCTCGATTGCAACAGGGCATTTTCCAAAATTTTGCCCGGATGTAAAAGGGTGGGACCATCCATATCACCTCTCCCAGCAGACGTCTTCCCAGATTTGCCAGAGGTGGCAGCTGGTATATCGAAATCGACGTCCGTAAATTGGAACGGTCCGTCGTAGTAAAACATTAGTGCTTGGAGTCCAATGCAACCATGCACGTTCCTGTACTTAGTGGATCTCCACGCAAGCCTTAGACCTTCTTCTCTGGAGCCGTGGAAACCAACAACGGACAAGACAGCTCCGATGGCTGGAGGAATCAGGGAGAGCACCACTTGCAAAATACCGAAACATAAATTGACTCCTGAAAGAATGAACTCGTCCAAAGTAGCTTGGCTCACATCCAGATCCGGCGAGATCTGCATGTACTCCTTGATCTCATCCTTGGGCAAGTCCTTCATGGCGTTCAGGCCGAGCTCTGTTCTCAATCTATTAACTGCTGGAGAATTGCCAATGTGAGCACCACATAACCTCTTCTCCCTCATCTTTTGAATTTCAGCAGCATAGTCCAACAGTTCACGGTCTTCCTGCTCCTCGGGCGATAAATTGTAAGGTATATCTGCTGATGTGAAATCAGACTCCGCAGACGCGAAGCTGGCTTGCGAGCCACTAGAATTTACTTCGGGAGATCCCCGTGTTTTTTCCACCTTTTTTATTGCTTCCAGGATTTCTTGAAGCGTACTGTATGCTTTCCTTAATTTCAACAGCGCCTTTGCTGCCTCCATCATACTTTCGCTGAAAAGCATTACGAGGGCATGCAGCAAGCATGATTCCGTGTAAGTTACCGCATAGACGGTACCTGGTGGATAAAACGAGCTACCTTTGATCCCCATCTTTTGAGCATTTTGCCTACTTTTCAGGGACAAATCCTCAGCCTTGGCCAACGTCGTAGCAGCCCTCTTCATCGCTTCACCTTCAAACCCCAGCGTAGCCTCTAAAAACTCAATGACACCTCTGGCAAGCACCATAATAGTTCGATCTGGCCCAGTTTCTGACTCGTTCTTCTTTAAAAGTTGCAAACCTTCTTCAACCCTGTCATCAAGCACAAAATCCATCGCCTTAAGAGCAATTTCGAAATCATGAGCCTGATTCAGAATGATTCTAGTCATTTCATCCTGCTGTACTTCCGCAGGTGAACCACCCCTACCTGTAAAAGCTCCAAAGACTTTGAACATATCAACCCCGTTTTAAGTCTGATCGGGTTTACACCTTCTAGCAGCACAACTACCACTAACGCCACCACCGCCAAAACGTATAATCAATCTACCGAGTAGTACAGCTACCAAAGAGCTAGTAAACCGTGTTGAAACTAAATGGCTCGAGCAAACGACTTGTACTTTGTAAAAATAGTGAGAGTTGATTTGATCTCGGACCTCGCCTCTAAGTCTCAATTGGGACAATTACTCTGACAACTTTCATTGATCAGGTGACAAAGGTTACACGAGCCATACAGGCCTTTCGATGTGACCTCCGGGCCCTCCTTGCCTATATTCGAGCCGTTTTGGGCAGTATTAGAACAGATACAATCTATAAAATAGTACTAATAACAAACAACGACAATGACAACAAAAAAACCCGATATGAATATTATCATGAGTATTAATTCTCAATTCGACCATCATAGATGCACATTTTTGATTTCCTTCTTAATGTTCTTGATCTCCTGCCTCATGAGTTTCTTCTTACTTCTGTCTAGGTGTCTCATATTAGCGGTGTTGATGGTACTCACCACGTATTTGTCCACACTGCTCCAAACTTTGTGGTCAATTTCTTTGGGCAATTTTCTGCCGTACAGACATTGGTCAACAAGCCACATTCCAACCACGAACGATTTCCTATCAAGCGTACCGTCTCTTCGGGTGTCTACCATGTCGTAGATTTGAACGAGCAAGTCACTCGACAAATTGGACCGACTCCAGATGTCTTTGACAACCAAATTCAACATCAGTCCGTCTTCAGGAAGCTGCACGTTGATATGACTGTCACCATCTAGCACAGCAGCCCACCAGGGTAGTAAATCTAAGTACATGCACCGGTTGCTGACCCACATGCCTTCATATCTTTTCCTTTCCTGTGATGTGACAAAGCCGACATCGTTATGAGACTTCCAAGGTTTATCCTCGTTGAAGACCTTGGGTGTGTGTCGCGTATCCATGTGAGGTAAATGATGCGAATAAGGCACTACAGCTGCCGTGTGTTTCAATTTCTTTCTGATGGCTTTTCCACGGTTTTTGTTGCGCTTCTCCTCTCGAGGCTCCACAGATGAATCACTATCGCTGTCGGAGTCTTCGAGTTCGTATTCAATCCTCCCATATTCGTCGTTATCACCACCTTTTTCGTAGCTGTGATTGTCGACATGAGCACTATCGTAAGGTTCCTTACGCATAGTGGTTTTGAATCGCATATTTTGATTGGTCTTTACCACAGGGCGACCCTCTGAATCTGAAGTGACACTGGTTTTATCATTGGAAAAATCGAAAGGACTATGAGGTTTCTTTTTACCTGAGCGGGACCCAAATATTTTGCTCCTTAGTTTTTCCATCTTGCTCCTTCTCATATGGTGGGGAATTAGATCAGGCAGCGTACCTTGGTAAGTCACGTTGGGCGGCTGCGGTACACGACCTAAATTTTGATAACCTCTTGCAGGCGGCCCTTGCTTGTGTCTCGTAGGCGGCTGGGTCCCATTTGGAGGTTGGCCCCCACTGTTTGTAGATAATAGGGAGGAAGTGCCATTTTCAATATTTGGGAGCGAAGCTGTTTCCGGGAAATCTTCACGGTCGTAGGCTAGTTTGTCTGCCCTGGGAGGTAAACTGAATTCCTTTTCATTATACTCGTCATCAATCTCATCATCATCGTAGTCATCGTAGTCATCGTCTTCATCTTCTTCGTTGATATTGCTTTCATCAAAGTAGTCGTCATCATCTTCAATATCTTCTGCATAATTGTTTGTTTCGTCCACCCTGCGGTCATCCCACGAGGAATTCTCCATGCCATAGGAGCCGGGAGATTCACTCGACATCACAGAGGATGAGGACTCGTCGACTGGAGGCCTAGTTCTCCTTTTAATCCTTGTTCGTAGAATGGGTCTATCACTGATAATGTCGCCTTCAATCTCGGCCACACTGTCAATGGCGCCTTCATCATCGCCAGAAGAAGTTAAATAAATCCTTGGGGGAGGTATGCGTTTTGTTAAATCCCTAGATATCGGTTTGTTCGGACCCAACTGTTGTTGTGAGTTCGCAATCGGCGTTAGGGAAGTCTGTGTATCAAGTCCACCAGGAATTGCTGGCGAAGACTGAGGATGTGACGGTAATTCAGGACGTGGTAATGGCGATACATCGTCAGTTTGTTTAGGTTGTTGTTGCTGCTGCTGCTGCTGCTGCTGTTGTTGTTGTTGTTGAATTTGCAAGTGCAAAGCTCTTGTGGGCAATTGCGAAGGCAAGGACATTTCTTTGTGTATCTGAGGCTGTCGAGGAGGCGAATGTGGCACTTGCGTCGATTGCTTAGCCTGCTCCATGGGTTGCCTGTAGTTTTCTTTCAGCTGATGCTTTACCTGTTCAGCAGGCTGCCTATGTGGTGGGAGCGATTGTACCCGCTGTGCATCCATGGGGGTTCTCACCTGTGTTACCTGCAGAGGTTGTTCTGGAAGCTGCTTGTGAACTTGCTTGGACTGCGAGGGCGTGGGAAGCTGCTTCGTCGGAGTTCCCTTGATTATTGGAGCAAAGTCTCTAGCCACATCTAATTTGGGCAGTTCCTCCAAACTAGTCACAGAACCATTATTGGGGCTTGTTACGTTGCCGGTCGAGCTATTACGAGAGGAAGGCGCCCTATATAAGCGTGCAAAATGTTGATTAGAGGTCAGATGCCTCTGCTTTGACGGCACGGGGGAAAGTCTATCAGAATCCGGCGGACTAGTGTAGTTCAACTCTTCCTCTGTCTCTGGATTCGAAAGCGCATGCGCCAATGCAGCTGCCAGATGGGCTTGATCACTCGGAGGGGACGACGTGTGACCCTTGAAGTTATTTTGGGAACTCATCACAGGGGGTGGGGTCACAGCCCGGTTCCTGAGGGCATTAACAGCACTCTTGGCAGTTGTAGATTGAGAGCTGCTATTCCGTTTGTGAAGTGAACCGATTGGCGGCGTCGCTGCCGATCCCGCATCTGAATGCTTTTGAAAGATGATTTGAGCAGCTCGTAGTGAGTCGCTCATCGTCTTATCAGAAGCATCTGTTGTGCTAAGGTGCGGTTGGTTTTTTGGGATGATCATCTTTGCGTTTTGTCACCAGCTCCTTGAAGGAGAAGCACTTGTCACAATAGTTTGAAAAGGAGCCGGTAGGCAATAGTTGTAAACGGTGTCAGCGTCTTCAAATTGATCAAAGTTTCAGAACACTCGGGAGAAAATGCTTGAGGCGGTGCGTCTTTGTTTGTAGTTCGTTTAGTTTTATTTGCAGTTCGGCGATGACGAGCAGTTGGGCAAAACACCTCCGGAACTGAACAAATAAATATGTGAGAAGTATCAACGAAATACCAACCAAATAAAAATGGGAACACGAAGATGGCCCAACAGATCAGCCACAAGAAGTCTCTGAAAAGGGTCAACAGGGAGAGGAGAGCCCAGTTGAAAGAGTACTATAAGTTGGACGATTCAAACGAGTCTGCGACTGACTCGAAGGAAAGTGAGAGCTCTTCGCTGGCGCCAGCAGTCGTAGTCACACATTCCAAGGACCGCAAACCGCCACAAGATGATCAGCCGATCGAGAAGCTCAATTTCCAAGACTTGGTTCGCATGCACAACCGGTTACTCAGCAAGGAGCAGGAGACGAATAATTCGATCAAGAACACCATCTATGAGAATTACTATGATTTGATTAAAGTCAATGATTTACTCAAGGGCATGACAGGAGCCAATGAACAGGAACTGGCCAAGTTGAAAGAAGCCGTCAAGCTTTTGCAAGAGTAGTCTTGAAGACTTCTCGATGGCTCGAGTGAAATAAAAAAAAAAGTGAAAAAAATATCCTGCGAATGCCAATGAACTCAGCGCAACCGTGGCCAAGGGATTAGCAAATTAGCATTAGCAAATTATAGGTCTCAGCACAAAGAGCAAACCGGACCACATCCGACGCGATAGAATAAACCTCTACATATGGAAAGGACTATCTACTCAAAGATTCCAGCAGGAGACTTGGGAAAAGACCCCCAGTTGCTGTGCTTTTCACTGCTTTAAAACCTCTCGAGAGCGTGACACAAACACACAGAATCAAAAGTCTTTACAACGCTTTTACAAAAAAATACTGCACGCTATACCGAGCACCAAGGTAACTTTACATACACAATGTTGTTCTGTACTGTAAACTATACGCTGAAATGCATGATTTATACGATATGCTTGCTATGCAGGTACGTCATTTCTTTATGACGTAAAACATTTTTTAGGGCAAAAAACTTGTCCGAAAACCGGGGTAAGCAGACATACAAACTTGTCCGACATTACCCGTGTTACAGCGGACAAAACAAATCCGGGTAGCGATTGATTGTCCGAAGTTTACCATGGTCAAATCGGACACATGTTTAGATCGAAGGAACGTAAACGTAAACAAGTAATACAAAGAGAAAAAAAACAATTTTTAGTGTATACATGAACGATAATACGAGTCGAAAAGCTCAGAAGTACGAGCCAATCGTTTTCGATACCCGCCTCACCATCCACCTACCCCACCATGTCCGCTGCCGCTGCTAGAACCAACAAAGATATCTTTACTCTCTTTGACAAGAAGGGACAGGGTACCATTCCCAAGCCACTGTTTGGGGACTATTTGAGAGCCATTGGCTACAACCCGACAAACCAACAGACCGAGCAAATACTGGCACAGGGCAGTGCACCGGACCAATTGTCATTAGACTCGATCCACGAGCTGATCCAAAGAAATCAGGAAGAATTGGAAGCGACTACGTCCGGCCGTGTGGAGGATTTCATAAAGGCGTTCCAGGTGTTCGACAAAGAGAACACGGGCAAAGTGTCTGTCGGCGACATCAGGTACATGCTCACTTCTCTCGGGGAAAAGCTTTCCGATGAGGAGGTGAACGAGCTGCTCAAAGGCGTGGAGATAGATAGCGATGGCGGTATAGACTACAAGAAGTTCATCGAGGACATCTTGAGACAGTAGGAGAAAAAATATATGTAGAGAGAGAGAAAGAACAACAACAACAATAACAACAACAACAATGAGAATATTCGCTAGTTAAATATGGGCATGAAGTTGCCCAGAATCATCAGGGGGAGGCCCGATACGTCCCTCTTCAGGGTCCACATACAGCAGCACCGAATCACTTGGCCACTCACGGGGGTCAACAGATTGCAATGCTGCATCGTTTCGGAGCCTTTGAAATCTTTGTAGGCAACTTTTGCGAACGTCTTGAAATAGTCCCTCACGCTTTCATCGTCCATGATTTCCACGATGAAAGTCATCTTGCCCAGCAGTTCCTCCTTGAGCCAACCGCTCAGGATCTCGAACTCCTGATTCACGTAGGAGATCTGCCCGTTGCGCCGCCACACGCAGGTGGGCGTGCCGATCTGTACGATGAACTTGGCGTACTCTAGCAGCGTCCGCTGATAACACTGTTCCATGAAGATCATGTCCTCCTCTGTTAGTGTCACTGTGCAAGCAATGAAGATGGGTCGGAACTCGGCGAGGCATCCACACATCTCCAATAGGTATTGCCTGCTGAACCGTCGCCGCAGATAAGTGTACAGGTGGTGGAACCCAGGTGTGTGTGAGAAAGGTTCGTTGATCAACCGGTAGATCTCCATCGATGTGGAATACCGCAGCGAATGGTCCCAATCGGGATTGCTCCTCATCTGCGTGGCATCCGGTGACAGACTTTCGAGGGCAAATGAAAGATGGCGGCCCTCCAAGGACTGCGACCCCATCGCTGAGCCGATCACTTCTGGAAACATTGCCGCCTCGTCATTTAAGTAGTACTGGTTTATCGATGCATTGAACTTGAATTCGCCGGGGTGGTCCCTTGGCGGAAGTCGCTTGAACGACAAGGAGCGGTTAGGAGAGTCCACAGGTATTAGGGGGAAATGGTTGGCAAACAGGTCTATTCGTGACGCTACGATCTCTTGCGAATTGAGTCCCAAAAGCGTCGAATACACGCTTGACGACAGCGGTCTCGGTACAGCAACGGAGTCCATGGGTTTTGGGGTGGAATCGTGGGATTTTTCAGCGTTTAACATGTCCAGTGGGATCTTGTTCAAAAAAGTGTCTTGGTTGATGATATTCGACAAGATGGAATATTCGGAATCCGCGGCATTGGATAAAAACTTGGACTTGTGAACAATATGCTGCGGGTCTCTAAAATTCTGTTGCTCATGCTGGGGGCCCTGAGGAGGATTGGTCTTTGGATCGGGAGTCAGAGGAGAAGATAAACCACTGGGTCGATACACAGACCTTATCAACGAAGCATCGGGGACCCCTGCCAAGTACTTGCTCTTCTTACGGGGTGCATCCACACAAGTGCTTTCCAATCCCTTAATCACACACCGATGACAGGGCCTTCTTGCCTCACAGGAGACATGCCATTTAGAACAGTTTACACATGCGATATGCGTATTTCTTCTGGGCTTCTTGCGAGATACGGGCAAGCACGACGGTACTTGCGGCAGCGGCGGCAGTACACTTTCAAAATTGTCCTCAGGTCGACTAGCCATCTCACTGGTTCCGACAGTTTTTAATCCTTCTAGCATGGTTCACGTTGGTAATCAACTTTTCCACTTATCGGACCCGTGATTTACCTACAGGCCACGGATATCATAACAGTCTTGAGGGGTGCAGAGCATCTACCGGTGGCACTCCGTTGGCCAGCGGGGCGCGATGCAAACCATTAATCATCCACTAGGGAGAGGTAATCGTCCAGTATCTTCAAGAGACTATCGCATTCCACGTGATGCTTGCAGGTTCAAGCGAAAGTTGGACATTTTTCTCAACCATGAAGAAAAATTTGGACAGAAACGATAAGATAGCCTTTAATCCTTTGTCAAGAGTTCATTGCCCAGTGAGAAGAATTCACATACCATGTCTGAACTAGCCGGCAAATTTATGTCTTTGTCCATTGAAGAACCAACTCTTTCCAAGGAACAGCAGGCGTTGGCTGCTCAGTGGGAATCCGTTTTGAAAACGGGCCGCACACAGGAACAGTTAGATGAGTTGAACTTACAATTGAGGGACAACACTTTCGTCTTAGCTACTTATCAGCCAACTGTGACAGATGTGCACCTTTTCGAGGTGGCCTTGCCTCTTTTGAAAGAACTGATCTTCAGCAGCAAGGACGTCAAGGATACCTATGCCAAGTACAGACACGTTCTGAGGTGGTTGGATTACCTGCAGAGATTATTGCAGGTGCCCAAAGATGATCAATTGCAACTGAACCATGACATGGATCTGCCCCGTGAAGTAATTGAGAAGAAGAAGAAGAGCGAAAACGACCCTAAAGCTAAGGCTGCTGCTGCAAGTGCTGAGCAAAAGAAAGGTGCGAAAGGTGACAAGCCCAAGGGCAAACCTGATGAGGAGACTCTAAAGAAGCTCAGGGAGGAGGCCAAGGCCAAGAAAGAGGCCAAGAAGGCAGCCAAGCAGTCACAACCGGCCCAGGCACCTGTGAAGCCCAAGCCTTCGGCGATCGACTTGCGTGTTGGGTTCATCCAAAAGGCCGTCAAGCACCCTGACGCAGACTCACTTTACGTCTCCACGATCGACTGTGGTGATGCAGAGGGTCCCAGGACCGTTTGCTCGGGTCTGGTGAAGTACGTCAAGTTGGAGGACATGCAACAGCGTTACGTAGTCGTGGTTTGCAATTTGAAGCCCGTCAACATGAGAGGCGTCAAATCGCAGGCCATGGTGTTGTGTGGATCCACCGAAGGAGCTGTGGAACTCGTGCAACCACCAGCAGGTTCGCAAGCTGGTGATAAGTTGTTTTTTGAAGGTTACCGGGAGGATGGCCCCAAGAGCCAGCTGAACCCAAAGAAGAAGATTTGGGAACAGGTGCAGCCCCATTTCACCACCACGGCAGAGTGCGAAATCGCTTACAAGGATGAAGATGATGCCCAAAAGCCCTTGAAGAAATTGGTCAACGAAAACGGCGAAACGTTAAAGGTGGCCACTTTGGCCAACGCTCACGTGAGCTAGCCTTCATTATCAGCTACATAAGTGATGTACGTAACTTCGTCATATTGGTATAGATTGAAATCTGTCCAGTTGTGATTGCCAGAATTTCAGCTGTGGGAAAGATTGCGCAGTGTCCTGACACACGCATAATTGTTCTATGATTTTGTCTCGCCACTGGTCCACAAGTTTGCCCACGACTTGTGCCTCCAAAAGCCGTGCTTCAGGAATGTGTGAGCAATCGCTGAGCAACTTGCTACAATGGCGAAGCACTTGGTAAGATTGGCAATTCACCACTAGGGCAGACACGGCGGGCAACATCCAACGTTGTAATTCCTGTTGAGCCAAGAGCCAATCTCCCAACTCCGACGCCAATGTACTGGTATATCCGTGGACCGCCACGAGAATTGTCAACGCAAAGGGAACCCATTGCTGAAATCGTTCCTTTACAGTCTCCAGTGCGTCACATTTTTGCATGGCATGGCAAAACTCTACGGAAACTATGCATTTCATGTACTCTAGGTACCACTCTCGAAACTGCCCATGGGACAAGACTGGGTCCTGACTCTGTAGCCACAACAGCGTATCCACCTCTTGATCCACCCAGCGGTCGACGTATGTTCGTGCCGCCGATGGATTAGAAGGACCAACTGTCGAGGGGGGTGACATGAAACACTTCCCATCAAACAAGGAGAACGGCCCTTGTTTGTGCATTCTTCTTCTGTTGCCCTTGAACTCCAAGTCGTGAAGCAATTGGTCCAAAACGCAGTTGACGTGACGCTGGCTGTAGTCCCTGTGCTTCCCACGACCATAAACGGACTCTACCGCGTTGTCATATATCTTCAACCTTCTCACACTGACGGTGAACGAACCAGTGTCTTTTAAATCCTCCTCTGGCTCACTTTCCGGTGAAATGGTCCCTCGGAAGAGAACTCTCAAATCCTGTTTCGACAGCTTACGCCGGCCATGGGATCCGGCCAATTGCGCCTGCGAACTGTAGCGCCCATGCGCGCTCTTGTATAAGTTGTCTTCTAGCCACACAAGTTGCACATCGTAGCAGCACCTGTCGCCGTGCTTCTGGCAGAGAGTGCACTTGGGTCTAAGCTCATCGCACCGCCGTTTCTTGAACCTGCAAGCCCAGCAGCCAGTAAAAGTACGTCCCTTGGTAGTGCTCATGGACTTTAGGGTCTTGCAACTTTTAGAGGTTACATACCAGCTATATGTGTTCACATTATATATACGGAAGGGCGGCCTATTATTACTCCGGCATGCGATTAGTTAACAAAGGATTTCAATACCTTAGGGGCAAGACACCTTTATGCATCTACAAAAGACCACGCCACACGTGATGGTAAAATCATAATACCATCATCGGGCAGTACCGACAATTTAACCTTCGACGAAAGGACACTACTCTAGTGGGGATCTACACTGTCCTGGTGAAGAATTATAGTACGAAAGTGTCTTCCCTCAAGCAGTGTGACTTGAATCCAGCAAGCCGTGCGGCTGAAGCGCAACGCTACCACTGCACCGTTGAAAATCAAGACCTCCCTATGAGACTCCTCCTTAGTAGCCGTTCCACACCTCCTCGTAGGTTTCCTTGTCCTTGGTCTCTGGCACATGGCCGTAAACCCAGGTGACGAATGCTAATGCCACAATGGTGAAGATGATGTAGACGTAGCCACCGAGCATGTCATGTAGGATGGGGAAGGTGAAAGCCACGACGAAAGTTCCAATCCAGTTGCAGACCGTACCAAAACTCTGGGCCGTCGCAGTGTCGCTTGGTGCAGATAGTTCGCCAATGATCAGCAACGGGATGGGTCCCAGCCCCAAAGCAAACGACGTGACGTAGATCAGCGTAGAAGCAACCAGAAGATCCCCCATGCTAGCCTTGATGCCAAGGCTGATGGCCAGAGCAGCCACGCTCATGGCTGCCGCAGACCCCATAAGTAGGGGCCGGCGGCCCAGACGGTCGATGATCAGTGACGCGACAAAAGTCATCACCACGTTGATAATGGAGATGGCGAAATTGACCTGGATGGCATGGTCAGGCAGCAGCTGGCTGATCACTTTGACACCATACAGTATGATGGAGTTGATGCCACAGAACTGCTGCGCCATCAGAATCACTGCAATGGCCATACGTGGTTTCGCATAGACCTCTCCCCTCAGGTATTCCCAAGGCGTAGGTGACTTCGACGCGCTGTATGCCTCCATCTCGGCATTGCCAGCGCCAGTGAGCTCCGACTCCCACTCCTGTACTTCTTGCTTAGCCGCCTCGTAGCTACCACCGCGTAGTCTGTGGAGCACCCTGACGGCTGTAAAGACGCGTCCCTTTGCCAAGAGCCAGCGCGGAGACTCATCCACCCAAATCCACAGCACAAAGTTGACCACAGATGCCACACCAGCCGAAAACATGAGCCATCTCCAACGGTACGAGTCCGCCCACCGTAGTGCCAGCGTCTGCGTCAAAAGAATGCCCGAATTAATCGAGAGCTGGTTCATAGACCCAAAGGCGCCCTTCAGCTCCAGCGGACAAATTTCGTTGATGAACAGCGAAGTAATCACCACGTACACACCGCTGGCCAACCCAACGACGACTCTACCGACGAACAACGCCGCATACGAGTTGCTGCCGAACAAAATAAGCGAACCAAATAACCCAAGAGCACTGGTCACCAAGCTCGCGGTTCGGCGCCCCACAGCATCTGCGAGGGGACCCGCAAAGCACGATCCAAGTAATCCACCGAGGCAAAACACTGCCGTGACCACACCAAACTGCATATCATCCAGTGGAACACACTGCTTCATCCCATGTCTGCCTAACCACGTATCATCATAAGGGAGTCCCTCCGTTGGAATCTTGAACTCTGAGCAGCTCAAAACCGACTGGGGGGCATTCAATTCTGCCGTATGGTATCCAAATTGAACCGACCCTAAACAGGTGACAAATGTGGAGAAAATCAGTCTCCGTGTCAGCCCAGAAGGTCTCTTTGAACCTAGCAACTGTTCTGTTTCAGACATACCTTCTCAAACCTCTGGTTGCGAAAAGGAGTCTTTCAGGACTATGTCGAATGATTAGCGTATGTGATACCTATATATGTTTTAGTCTCCCTGTAAAGTTGATCTGTAGCAGCAGCCACGAAAATCTAGTGACTGTTTTCAAGGCCCGTCAATGGTGATTACAAATTTGAATCCGGACATGTTTCCAATTTGATATTTTTTTAAAACATTCTAGAAAAAAACAAAAATTTCAACTGACGGGGAGCGACGCAACTTTTTGAAAAAAATAGGTGATTGAAACTTTTCAGTAAAATAGAGGAGATGAGCTGTAAGTTATACCGTATTGTTGTATACACACTGAGTGAAGTGAAATAGACCAAGATGCCTAGCAGATTCACCAAGACTAGAAAGCACAGAGGTCACATCTCAGGTATGTAGTTCCGAGGGAGGGAACGAAAGAACCAAGACGTGATTCTGTGTCGTGCCTAGACAGGCTGCAAAGAGATGCACATCTCTTGTTATTGTGCGAAGCTCTGAGCTTCGCTCTAACCTCCCTGCAGTCCCTGTCTTTGCCTCGATGCAGAAACCCCCATGGTAACATCTCGAAGATTTTCTGATACTAACATTGTATTTATAGCCGGTAACGGTCGTGTTGGTAAGCACAGAAAGCATCCCGGTGGTAGGGGTATGGCCGGTGGTCAGCACCACCACAGAACCAACTTGGATAAATTCCACCCTGGTTACTTTGGTAAGGTCGGTATGAGATACTTCCACAAGCAGAGCAACCACTTCTGGAAGCCAGTGTTGAACTTGGACAAGTTGTGGTCGTTGGTGCCAGAAGACAAGAGAGAGTATTACTTGCAGTCCTCCTCCAAGAGCTCTGCCCCAGTCATTGACACTTTGGCTGCTGGGTACGGGAAGATCTTGGGTAAGGGCAGAATCCCCCAGGTGCCCGTCATCGTCAAGGCTAGATTCGTTTCGAAATTGGCTGAGGAGAAGATCAAGGCTGCTGGTGGTGTCGTTGAGTTGATTGCTTAAGTTACGTACCTGTGTAGATTAATCGTTTGCGCTTCTCATTTTGCAACTTTTCGGGGTATATATATATATAGTATGGAGGTAAGGACAGATTTGCCTGTTAAGTTCTCCGTTAGTTCCGCAACGTCTCATGGACGACTCGTACTGGAACCCGAGAGATAAGCTCCCACAGGACGTGAAGCTGGCCTTGGCTAAGCCGCAACCTGACCGCATGCTGGCATTCCACGATGTCGTGGCACAACTGAAAGTTCAGAGAAGAACTGGCTGGTTGGACCATGACATCAACGACTGTGAAAGCATTTCGGACCACATGTACAGGATGGGCATCATGTCGATGCTCATCAAGGATCCCCAGGTCAATAGGGACAAGTGCGTACGCATTGCACTCGTACACGACATCGCAGAGGCCCTCGTGGGAGACATTACGCCTTTTGATCCAGTTACGAAGGAGGAAAAACACCGTCGTGAGTGGGAAACTATTAAGTTCCTATGCGATGATTTTATTGGCCATTACAACCAAGTCGCTGCGAAGGAGATGATGGACGATTGGCTAGCTTACGAGAACGTCTCGTCGTTGGAGGCCCGTTACGTGAAGGATATCGATAAATACGAGATGTTGGTCCAATGCTTCGAATACGAAAGGAGACTTGACGATGCCAAAAAATTGGAACAATTTTGGACCGCTGTGAGCAGCATCAAGACACAAGAGGTGCAGAGCTGGGTACAGAGCCTTCTGAAAGCAAGAAAAGACTTCTTTGAGTGTTAACATTTTTCTTTCTTCTTTAATCTTAATCCTTTGTATACTATTATATCAAGAATTCCATCACTCAATGGTCCAAAGGTTGTCATGACCAAAGAGTAATTTACCCAATGCGTGCCTGGCGGCTAAGGCCGAGATACCCACTGTAAATTGCAACTGTAAGATTGTGCGACAAAGTTTATCCTCCCTCATAGGGCCAAACCAGACGAGTACCAAATTGATCAATGTCATGTTGGTACAACTAATGACTTCGTCCCCTTTGAATTCTAACTCGATCAATTTGCAGAAGTGTAACACCTTCAGCACAGGGAGAAAAAAAGGCATGACTGGCGTCGGATGCAAATCGGCCCTCGAAGGGTACAACAATCCGTCCTTCTCATTGAAACGCGGCATACGATGACGGGGGCATGGTACGATGTGGAACAATTGCGGCACTGAATAAAGGAAATTGAGTATCTGCGGTAAAAACAGCATCAACATCGTTTTGGAAAAATGGCCCAATATGCCGACCACCGCGAAGACCATGCCTGCAAAATAACAGTAAGTGTCCCCCACAAACACTTTTGCGGGCCAGCAGTTCCAATTGTACAGAGCTAGGGAGACCCAGAGAAAGGGCAGAATTAAGATTGCAGAAAACCGATGGTTTTCCCAAGTCGTTGAGTGGCCCAAAGTCAAATAGAGCCCATCGTTGATTAGCGCCAAAAGACCCAGTACAATGCTCTGCCCCACTTCCAATCCATTGATCCCAGCTAAAATGTTGATGGAGTTGGGACAGAAGATGGTCATAGCCATCATGTAGCCGTAGTACAGCCAGCCGAGATCAATATTGGAAATCTTTAACCAATGCTGCATAAACCCAGGAACTAGCACATGGGTAGCGCCAAAATCCACGTAGTAAACTATTAGTAGTGGGATGGCTCCAATGGCCGGTAGGAAGAACTTATGTCTCCAACGCAAATCAAACAAATCATCGGCAATCCCTAACAAAATGGTACTCTCCAAGCACAAGATACTGCTCAAATATTCAGACAATTTGTCATGAGGGAAAAAATTGGCAGGAGTCTCACTTTGCTCGAGCACTGAAATATCACGGTGTCCTCCGCCAGATGTAGTGGTCACCATGTACTTATAGAACATGAAGGGGATACATAGAAGCATGATGAGAAAATAAACTGCGGCTGAAACAGCACCAACACTCTCTGGAATCACAGGTCTGCCCGGTTTGCTCATATCCTTGCCATAAAGACCAATCTTGATAAAGGAATTGCCAACCCTGGGGATCAGCCAGTTGGTGGCTCCATAACCCAGCACCGCAAATCCAGACGCATAGAGAACAGCAGAATGCTGCTTGGAGCAGCATATTAGCAGAATGGTGACCAACGGCAGTAGAACTTTAAACAAGCCCATCCTGCCCTCTGTTGTTATAGCTTTCGTAGTTTCTCTTGGTTCGCGTCGCTGAAGTTCCATGAAATTTAGCTCTTGAGCATGGCAAAGATCGGAAAGTACATAGAGAAAAGTATAACAAAGAATCTCAATCACTGCCATGAGACCGTTTGACAGTGGCCATGAAGATTTGATTCACGATGTCGCATACGACTTTTACGGAAGGCACGTTGCTAGCTGTTCTTCTGACCAACACATCAAAGTTTTCAGGCTAGACAAAGAGACTGGAGATTGGCAATTGAGCGATTCCTGGAGAGGACATGACAGCAGCATTGTGGCGCTAGACTGGGCTAGCCCAGAATATGGCCGTATTATCGCCTCGGCATCCTATGACAAGACGGTACGGCTGTGGGAGGAGAATCCTGATGAGAAAGAGTGCGTGGGACGTCGCTGGACCAAACTATGTACCTTGAACGACTCCAAGGGCTCACTCTACGATGTCAAATTTGCTCCAGCGCATTTGGGGCTGAGGTTGGCATGTATTGGTAATGACGGCGTACTAAGAGTTTACGATGCGCTAGAGCCTTCAGATATGAGGTCCTGGACCCTAACCTCAGAGATAAACGTGTTACCGGTGGCGCCAGCGAGCCACCTGCAATCAGATTTTTGTCTGTCCTGGTGCCCTTCTAGGTTCTCCACCGAGAAGCTAGCCGTGTGCGTGTTGGACCAAGCTCTCATATATCAAAGGGAAAAAGATAACATGCTGCATGTTGTGGCCAAATTGGAGGGACATGGCGGACTCATAAGAAGTGTCAGTTGGGCGCCATCCATCGGCAGATGGTACCAATTGATCGCTACAGGTTGTAAAGATGGCAAGGTGCGTATTTTCAAGCTAACGGAGAAGGCGGGGTCCACTACCAATGCCTCCCTGATGGACGATGAGAATAACAGCGACCCAGCAATCCAAGAGAACACTCAAAAATCTTTCAACCACTCCCATTCACCTCTACAGGTGGAACTACTAAGCGAACACGACGACCATAAGGGCGAAGTATGGTCTGTGTCTTGGAATCTCACAGGAACCATACTGAGCAGCGCGGGCGACGATGGCAAAGTGCGCCTATGGAGGTCTACTTATTCTAACGAATTCAAGTGCATGTCTGTGATTAGCGCACACCAACCGCAAGTACGTGAGAGCCAGCAGCAGCCCCCTAAATCTTAGCCACAATTGTATAATAGTTATAGAGGCAGTATTGGTTTAACACCTTGAACTGATATCCCTTGATCCGCATCAATTTTATTAACCTAGAATTAGTCAGCCCTTTTGCTTATATGTATTAAGTTTTGCGATCCAGCCGCTTAATCTTAAATTTTACATGGTAAAAGCGCGATGTTCCCAAACTTATATGCAGTATCGGTTTCTCTTAGAAGGATTACTTCAACCAGTTTCATTCACACAGTGAGATTTTCAACTAATCAAGGACTCCATAACATGTCGTCCAAGTTTTTCACTCTAGAGCCAAAAGATAAGACTGGTCAACCATTCCCCTTCTCACAGCTTGAGGGCAAGGTTGTTCTCATCGTCAATGTAGCATCCAAGTGTGGGTTCACACCTCAGTATAGTGAACTGGAAGAGCTATACAAGAAACACAAAGACGAAGGATTTGTCATTCTGGGCTTCCCCTGCAACCAATTTGCTCGCCAGGAACCTGGTACCGATGAGCAAATCGGTGAGTTTTGCAAAGTGAACTATGGTGTCACTTTCCCCATCTTAAAGAAGATCGATGTCAACGGCAAGAACGTTGACCCAGTCTACGAGTTTTTGAAGAGCCAAAAGTCTGGAACTCTTGGTTTGACTCGTATCAAGTGGAATTTTGAGAAATTTTTGGTCGACAAGCAAGGCCAGGTTGTCGAGAGGTACTCCTCTTTGACAAAGCCTTTGTCTTTGGAACCCGCTATCAAAGAGTTGCTTAGAAAGTAGATGAATAACGATCTTATTTAATTTTGGATAGTTTATATGTTTTATTCTAACTTTACCTTTTTATTCGACTTCTCATCACTTTGGCTGGTGACTTGGTCCGACGCTTCGATCTTCTCGTCGTCATTTTCTTTGGGTTGACTATTGTGATCCTGTTTCACGTCAGGATCAGCCTTTATTGCCTCATGCTCCTTTTCCATCTCCTCTCTTATTCTTTTGCCACTCTCGTCCTCCTCTTGTAAGCGCTTCTTTGTCTGGTCGTCTAATGTAATCCCATTATTGAACTCCTTTTCTAGGCATTGCAACAGCGTGTACGCCCTCCTGGCTAACTCTACAGGGGTTCTACTTTGAAAATAATAATTGAATTCAAACAGGGGACAATCTCTGATCTCATCACGCATCAACTCATAAACGTCATCCCTGTCTAGGCCGTATTTGAAAAGCATGATAAGGATGAAGCGATCCTCCTCCTCAGAAAAAGTCCTTTTATTATTTGTAGATGGCGGATGCTTCAACGTTAGGTCAAACAGAGGGTTTGTGCATTGAACCATCTTACGGCGTAACGCTTCCTGTTGATGCTTAACTTTCTTGATCTTTTCCTCCTCTCCTTCGATGAATTTCAGGTGCTTTTCGTAGTCCTCGACACGTTCGATGTTGGACCAAAAACTCTTTGCGTAATCTCTCACCTCGTCCACAGTTTTCCCTGGGGCCAATTCCATGGCAATGGCTTGAATGGAATTTCTACCGTATTTGCCCGACGTTGTAATGAATTTTCTGAACTCCGTCTTACTCCAGCTGGTGTAACCTTCATTCTCCCATTCAGCTTTCGATTTTTCCTCTTCTGAAGTCAAAGGTTGGGCGTTGCTCACCGATAATTTCAAAATTTCCAATTTTTGGTTTTTTTCCTTCTCATCAGTGATATCTCCATAAATCGTTTTTACATCATCCATGTTGGGTGTATAATCTGCCTTCTTTGCATTCCAAAAGCGTTCCTTCTCGTACAGCACCTTCAATTGAGGATGTTGCAATTGATGTGAATAATATGGATGAGGTCTTGGCATTCTCGGAGTTGCAGGAGTGGAAGGTTTTCCCGTTTGCAAAACATCCTTATAATACCCATCAATGGAATAATCAGCAGCCTTACGCCCACGCTTAGTCGGCTCTATCCATGTGGGACTGATGATATCCTTTTGAACCTTCTTCTTAAAATCTTGGCCATTCCACTCGTACGCAGAATCTTGGTTAAATCTTTGCAAATCATCTAGACCTAGTGCAGAATATTTTTCATTAAGCGATTTAGTCTTAGACTCAGAATTAGCCAAGATGGATTCCAGGTCCATTAGATCATCTTTGTGATCTTCACCCTCTGGCTGCGCGGTGTTTCCTCGACTCGGAGTAGAACTTTTGAAAACGTCAGCTGCACCGTGTTGAATCATCGACAGCAAAGCATCCTTGGAGTCATTTTTATTATCTTTTTTATTCTTTTGGAAAGATGTTCTATTCTGTTGGATAACCAATTGATCTAATCTAAGCTTTTGGGTGGCTCTCTCCAATATTTTCTCCTCCACTGAATTATCCGTGATAAATCTGAAAACTTTGACCTGTTTCTTCTGACCAATACGGTGCGCTCTGTCCATAGCCTGTAGATCTGCTTGGGGATTCCAATCGGAATCGTACAATACCACCACATCGGCAGTAGTCAAATTGATACCCAATCCACCAGCACGGGTAGTTAGCAAGAATAAAAATTTCGTTGAGTCAGGACTGTTGTATTCATCTATCGATCTAATTCTGTCCTCATGGGCTGTAGAACCATCAATCCTGCAGTATTCGTAGTGCTTGAAAAAGCAATAGTCTTCCAGAATATCTAATACTCTTGACATTTGGCTAAAAATCAAAACCCGAGAACCTTGTTCTTTCACCTTTTTCAACAATTGATCCAAAATTTTCAACTTCGCAGAATTATAAACTAGGTGTTCGTCCGTAGTGTAAGGTGGACCTGGTTCCGCGCCGTCGAACAGATATGGATGATTACAACACTTCCTTAATTGCATCACAATATTCAGTAACCTTGTCTTTGATTCTTTTTGACCACTAGAGGCATTCACCGCGTCCAAATCTTTTTCCAGGATTTGCTTGTACCACTTCTTTTGCATTGAGGACATTCCAACGTAAACGTTCATCTCCTTCTTAGGGAGTAACGATTTTTCCACATCATTTTTAATACGGCGAAGCAAAAAGGGCTGCAGAACGGTGTGCAATTGTTTAACGATTTTTTCCTGGTCCTCGTCTGTGGCCTCCGAGGAAAACCACTCATCGAAATCTTCAGAGCTGGAAAAGATGTCAGGTAGCAAGAAATTGAGCAATGCCCATAGTTCGTGCAAATTATTCTGCAGAGGAGTACCTGTAATTAACAGTCTGTTCCGAGACGAGAACTCCCTCAGTACCTGAGACAACATGGATTCCTCATTTTTAATTCTGTGTGCCTCATCTATCACGATATACTGCCAATCTATTTTCTTGAAATGTGTCTTTTCTTTGATCGTAATTTCGTAAGATGCCACCACGATGTCGAAATCACAAGATAAAAGCTTCTTATGAACCAATTCAGATCTTTCCTCCTTGGTACCTTGCAGGACGAAAGCGTTGAACTCCGGCGTCCAATTATTAATTTCTCTTAACCAATTGTTCAAGGTTGATTTGGGTGCAATGACAAAAAAAGGGCCTGGCACCTTTTCAATATATCTCAAATATCCCAGAAACGAAATCGTTTGTAAAGTCTTACCCAGCCCCATCTCATCTGCTAATATGCCTGCCAAGCCACTTTTATGAAGTGAAATGAGCCAATTCAAACCTTGAATCTGATACGATCTCAGGGTTCCGTTGATGAAAGGGGGCGATTCGGTGAATTGGAAATCGATCCCATCTTCCTCGTCTTCATCAGCTTCTTCACCTTTCAAGAGCTCTGCATCTTCCTCTCTCTCAGTCTTACGTCTCCTCTTATTGCTATTAGAGCCTCCTCTGCCATTTCTGTTACCATTATCGGAGTCCAGTATATCCAGTACTTTCTTGAATCTATCATCCCTCTGGGCCCTTCTTTCAATAAAATGTCTGAAGAGACCACTCAATGATAAAAGATGTTCAAACCTCTGAGTCGTACCTTCTATATCAAACTTACGCTGATTGGCATCTTTCAAAAGGTAGCGTTCCTTATTGGAATCAGGATCGTGCGCTGGAATTCCCTCTTGGTAGGGCTTTAACTCGTCCCAATACTTTTGGTCCACTGTCATCACCGACTGATTTAATTTCTCCAAGTATGATGGTGCTATGAGATGAACAACAGGTACTACTACTCTCAGGAGCGAAGCGATATGATCATTTCCCAGCTAGCAAGTTGGAAAGAAGAATTAAAATTGCAAGAAGGCGATTCAATAGTGCGTCACGTGATATATATTCCCCAATCTATATATTCAAATTTCTGGCACTTTGTTAATTGGAAATAGTAAAAAGTTAAACTTGAGCTTCAACATTAACAGTAAATAATTAAACGCTTAAAGAAATGCCAATATTAACGTTTAGATTTTAAAAAAATGGGATTTTGATTTGTTCTCTCACGGGGCGAAATTGAAAAATTCAACATCGAGGAGAGATGAACCAGGTAATATACGGATGGCAAGTTTCTTGAAAGTGCTCAATGGAAGAATCCAAAGTGGAACTTGCCACCAAGACCAGCCTTCCGCCCTGTGCGGTACGCATCTTCCAAAACAGGTTTGTTCTGGTGGGCACGTATGACTTGAATAAAGCTACCGGTCATAGAACTGGCTCATTGGATGTTTTTAACCAGAATTTACGTCTTTTACGATCGTACGATACCTATGGTGCAATATTGGACTTGAAAATTTCGCCATTTGAACATGACTTGATTGGCGCTGCTCATTCTACCGGCAATGTTACCTTGTGGAGAATTTTGTGTGTAACGGGAAACGACGACGAGGTCGAACTGGTGCCGATTGCTAACTTACAAGTCTTTGATCCAGAGGTCTTGATCACTTCATTGCAATTTTCACCGTTGGATGCAAAACTATTGGCAGTGACAACTACATCAGGTGAATCTGCAACCTTCGACCTATCGTTAGGACAACCGAGCGTAAAAATGACGGTGCAAGGTAATATCAGGGATGTGGTCGAAAATTTTGGGGATCAATTCTCTCGCGTACATTCTTTGGAATGCTGGACAGCGGAATTTGGCCAACTCCCACCTTTGCAAGATGTGCTTTTTACAGGCGGTGACGATGCAACTATAATGGCACATGATCTGCGTTCGAAGGATTGTATATGGGGAAATAATAGAATTCATGAGGCAGGTGTGGTGGCCATAAAATGCAGCACACCGACATTTCGTGCTACCCAGCCGGCGTCCATTGTCACGGGCTCCTACGATGATCACATACGAGCCCTCGATTTGAGGATGTTGGGAGAATCCCTATATCCAGGACAAAATGCACCAGTGGCAAAAAAATTGGAACGAAACCTAGGAGGAGGTGTGTGGCGATTCAGTGAAGTCCCTGTGGAATTGCAAAGTTCTTTTTCGTCAGATAGCCTGCTTGTATGCCGTATGTACAATGGTGCCGCAGTGGTGACTTTGGACTCAAACAACCCGGACTATTTCACAGTGGCCAAGCACTTGAGCAAGGGTCACGAGTCGATGTGTTACGGCGGTGATTGGTGCTCTAAATTCATTGCTACGTGCTCTTTTTACGATAAATCACTCCAAAAATGGAATCCATAAGGACATTATATATATATATTTTTATTCTGGTTGCGACAGTTTTTGTCCGGAAGTGTATTTCTGTATGGTATCATCGGACGCTGGGTTTTAAAAGATTTTTTTTTTCGAACGAGGCACTCAGAGCTCATCGCAGTTAACAAGTAGGTAATATTATATTTTACTATTGAAAATTTATCCAGTTAACCAATAGCTTCAAACTTTAATGCCTCCCAAAGAAGCTCCTAAAAAATGGAAACAACCAAGGGGTCCCAAGCCCGTTCCACATAGAAACAAGAACACTGTTGGGCTGGGTAGAGCCATCAAATATGCTCGTCAAAAGGAAAATGCTGTTACCTTCTTGCCAGATGGTGAAATGAGATTCACTACGGAAAAGCACGATCCCGAGTGGGTGAAATTGAGATCCGTGACGCAAGAGTCTTCGCTGGATGAGTTTTTGAACACAGCTGCCTTGGCCGATAAGGATTTCTCAGCAGACCGTCATTCCAATGTAAAGATTATTCGCATGGACAGCGCTCAGGAGTCTGCAGTTACCAATGGATTTTCGATGACTAATGAACAACGTGCGAAACTGAGTTCCTTGCAAAGAGAGCATGCCTTTGACTTGATTGTGCCCAGGCGGCCACCTTGGACTGAGGATATGACAAAGTATCAGTTGGAAAGACAAGAAAATGACTCGTTTTTGGAGTGGAGAAGGAAACTTGCCGAACTGCAAGAATCTAACGAGGATTTGGTGCTTACACCTTTTGAAAGAAACATAGAAGTTTGGAAACAGTTGTGGAGAGTCGTGGAAAGGTCTGATTTAGTGGTACAGATTGCAGATGCCAGAAATCCATTGTTATTTAGATCGCTGGATCTGGAGAACTATGTCAAAGAAATCGATGAGAGAAAGCAGAATTTGTTATTGGTGAATAAGGCCGATCTTTTGACACCAAGGCAGAGGATAGCGTGGGCGAAATATTTCCGCGAGAAGGATGTTGCGTTCACTTTTTTTTCAGCATTAAGAGCCAATCAATTGCTGGATTTGCAGGAAGAGCTTGCAGAAAATTTCCAGCATGATACAGAGGAGAACTATGAAAGTGAGGAATTCAAAGATTTAGAACCCGAACTGCTAGAAAGTATAAAAATTTTGACTATAGACCAACTGGATAAATTGTTTTTGGAAAAGGCTCCCAAGGAACCTCTAAGACCACCACTAGCAGGACAGCAGCCTATGATTCAAATTGGTATGGTTGGGTACCCGAACGTTGGTAAATCTTCCACTATCAATTCTCTAGTTGGGGCAAAGAAGGTGTCCGTTTCGTCCACACCAGGTAAGACAAAGCATTTCCAAACCATTAAACTTTCAGACTCTGTCATGCTGTGTGATTGTCCAGGTTTGGTCTTCCCCAATTTTGCATACAACAAGGGTGAACTAGTATGCAACGGTGTCCTGCCCATTGATCAGCTACGTGATTTTGTGGGGCCCTGTACGTTAGTCGCAGAGAGAATACCCAAATACTTCATGGAGGCAGTTTATGGGCTACATATCGATACTCGCTCTCCCAACGGCACCGACAAGGGACAAAATTACAACTCTCAAGAGCTGTTGACTGCTTACGCTAGGAATCGTGGGTTTATGACCCAGGGGTACGGTTCTGCCGACGAATCCCGCGCTAGTCGTTACATCTTGAAAGATTATGTGAATGGTAAGCTTCTTTACGTCAACCCACCACCACGTCTGGCAGATGAAACACCTTATACAAGAGAGGAGTGTGCAGAGTTTAACAGCGAGCTATACACCTTTGAAAGATTGCCAGAATCGAGAAGGGAGCAATTGAGCGAAGCCGCGAAATCGAAGGGCTATGACACTTTTGATTTGGCCAAAGATTTGAATAAGCTAACCTTCTCTGGACACCAAGGTAGCGAAGCTGGCAAGGAAGCCACATCAGTGACACATGGTGGTAAGCAGGCAGCTCTTCACAATGCTGTTGATGAGCTGGATAAAGAATTTTTCCAGATGAGCAGTATCGAGGGCAAATTGTCAACGCCATTCCACAAGCTACACAATGAAAGCGGTGATGGTACCAAGAAGCACAATAAGAAGAATAAAAAGGGCAAAAAGAAGGCATCTATGTACTCAAATTAGTCTTAAGAAGAAACTGTATAGTAAAAACAAGTAATTAGCTTCTATGAAGACCTATAAAATCAGCAACTTTTTACCCGGAGAAGAATTTTTTTTTTTTTTTGGAAGCTTTTAAGTCGAAAAATACAAAGATTTAACTACCTCTTCTTTAGCCTCTTTTTAAAGTGCCATGGCTCTTCATTACATTCCGAAGTGTTCAAGATAATCATGGAACGGTGGCATCGTGGTAAGGAATATCTGCTTTGTTTAGTGGAGAGTTTTTCTCGCTTCTCAGAGCATTTTCCTCTCCTGGGTGCCCAAAGCCGTTTCAGTTCTCGTTCCCACGCATTAAGGATAAACTGAGGTAGCCTATATTAGGATACACCACGCCCTTTTCGCTAACAACGACTGACTCCCACAGATCGTAGTTTGATAGTAGGTGGGCGGAAATTTATTTGTAAATTGAAATATAAGACATATCATGTCCTGACATATATGTCTTGGACCCTGAACATAAAAGCTTGAAAGTAAGGCTGTACTTTGGATCTCCCTCTTACTATGTGTAGTTTGAGTTGCCTTGGTCAATGACTTAACAGTCTATCGGACACTTGCAACTCACATAATTTTGAACTGATAATAGCATGGTAGATTAGAAGATTGTCTCTTCCCCATAGCGACTGTTGACTGCAAGAGCTAAGAAAAATTAAGTTGATCAACAGTGTCAGCTCAAATACACCAAAACGCTTTGCCGAGTGACCAATGGACGTGGAGCAGAGATATAGAAAAGATTTGGAGCATGCTAATGATACCTTATTGGAGTATGTCTTGAATACCAAACATCTTGGCAACCTTAGCATCCTTAGAGCAGACGCCGTGGAGGAAGATTTGAAGTGCTATGGTGGAAAGGATCGCATTTCTCAGTACCAAGCTCGCCATAGTGCACTTGAATTCGAATGCTTTGAACAGCAAGAAAGTAAGCTTTCCTCTTTGGCCCAAATATATGACGAATACCAAGGGAGCCAGAAGACTAGGAAGTTTAGCGTGGACTTTGATGCTCCAAGCATTGAACCAAGCATAAGCAGTGTAATAGAAGAAGAGATCATACGAGAAGAGAGTCCTGGTGCTTCTGGACTGACGGAACTGAGGAAACGCTTGTTGGGGAGAAGAGTATCTGGGGAACATGACGCAGGGAAATCCGCAGAAAGACAGATAGAAGATCAGGACAATTTGCAAACCGATCTTGTTCAAGACATGGCAAAGCTTGTAGGAAGTTTGAAGCAAGGTGCTAGTGCGTTCCAAAGTGCCCTGGACGAAGACAAGTTTGTGTTAGATGCCGCTGAGATCGGTGTACAAGTGGCATCGAGAAGTTTGACAGATGTAAGTGGGAAATTGAAAAAGTACGACAAGAAAAAACTAGGGTATCTATTTTATATTATGAGTACTATTTTCATGATCGTGGGACTATTGGTGACCTTTATCATAATAAAACTGTTTCCGGCTCTATGAATGCTTAAATAAATGTTTATTTACAAAAACAGGGAATGAAACCGACGCTACTATGCCAAGCTTTTATATTGCCTTCTTACGACTATCCATAACATCCCGGAGACAATCACGCTTAAGATGAGACACCATTTGCTAGGAGTGAAACTTGATATCAGTGCACTGTGGAAGGATTCCAAAATGGACTCCAGGTTTTCTGTGGGCATCTCTTCACTTCTTAGAAATGCATTGTCCTTTAAAAGAATGGCAAACAATTCATTATCTTTGTTCTTCAAGACTTTACCCAAGGTTTTCCTTAGTGCATTAGTGAAGATATTGAGGGCGATGGAGACGCTCAATACATTTCCCAAAGATCTAAACAAATAGTTCACGCTAGTGGATGAAGCCTGCCCCTTTCTACCGACTTTTGCCACGGTGTAAAGCATGATGGTGACGCCTTGAGAGCCTTGACAAATTCCAAGGAGAGTGATACCGAAGATTAGTTGCCTATTATAAGTGGCAGGCACCTTATAATCACCAAACACTGGCTGGCTCTGATGGATGGCTCTATCCATGAAATAGTATCCGATCGCTGAAAGAGCAGACATGTAAAATATAGCTGCAGCTGAATGGTACATTGTAGATTCACGGGTGGGTTTAGAGATCTTTTTTATGAGCGAGCCGGTTAGCAAAGATCCTAAAGAATACGATATCACGATGCATATAATGTATGCACCAGAGGTGCTGACGCTAACATCCCATATCAATTGCAAAAACAGCGGAACGATGAAGAGTTGTGTATAATTGATCATCGCCACTAGTCCCTGGATTACCGCCAACAATCCCAAGGACCCTTTGAGAATCTCCATGGGGATAATGTTTTCAATGGCCACATATTTCTCAACAATCAAAAATCCCAATGATGAGACAATGAAAAGCATACAGCTCAACTTCTTATAAGGTGACCATCCCTTATCTTCCAAAGAATTATTTTCATTGGCAGAAAAGAAGATGATGAAAGCTGAAATGCCCACCAGCAGACAAAAGCTACCACCAAAATCTATTCTCTTCCAAGAGCCCTTGGTATCTTCATTATAGTCCTGGATATATTTCCAAGACAAATAAAGTGTGGCCAAGCAGAAGGGGATCTGTGGTATGAACAAACCGCTCACCCCAAAATAGGTCAGAAGAACACCTCCCAGCGGACCACCCAGACTTTGGAAGACTCCTCCTAGAACAGAGCCATATCCCCAATACTTGCCTCTTTCCGACAGCGGTGCCATATCAGAGAGGATGATGTTAGTCATGGCACTTGTACCTGAACCACCAATGCCGCAAATACCTCTAGCAGCCGCCAGTTGTGGTATGCTCTTCGAGAAAATGCACATGGCCACACCAATAAAGAATACTATTTCACCAAAGAGCAGACATTTCCGCCGCCCAATGATGTCGCTAATCTTACCATACAGAGGTTGGGCAGCAGTGGTGGTTAGAAGGTACGCCGTAGCAACCCAAGTAACCATTGAGGCCTGCTGAAATCGAGATGCCACTTCATTCACAGTGGTCGACACAATGGTACCATCGAGTGCAGAGAGAGCTGAATTTGTCCACAGGGAGGTTAAAATCCAATGGAAAGTTTCGGGATCCCTCAAATCAATTTCCATATCCTCGTCCAACCCGCCATCCAAACCGCCAGAAATATCAGCTATTTGCTTGAAAGTCTCATTCTCGTCTGACGAAAGAGCCGTTAAATAGACTGACTGCTTGTCAAGCGAGGTCAGCTCAAACTCTTGCCTGATGGCTCCATCCACTGCCATTGCAACTGTTTATAGCAGGTACCACTTTTCAGAAAGGAAAAGATTAAACTAGTCGTCACTTGCAAGTCACATTTTGATTTAACAAAATTCGCGGTTAGTCATGTGCACGTTTACCAAGGCTTAACTTGAGTTCAGTTGACTATGAGATCTTTTACTCTGGGACCACTTGGTGTCAGCACCGCCGTGCTACAAAAGCTCTCGGCTGTAAATGAGTACATTTTGAATGTGAAGTCGAGTGCCTCAATTTTCTAAATGGAGCTGTTCTGTGTTTGGTATACACTAGGGTCAAATGGCTCTGTTGTTATGACAACGTTTTTAAAAAGAGGTTAGTGTCAATAGTTGCAACTACATGATCGACAATTTGATATACGATTTTAGCCTTAACTGGATATACGTATAAGAGGGAGTCGATTTGACATCAAACAAAAAAAAAAAAAGAGGAAATGAATTCACCCAAGCCTATACAGTTCTAAATTGTTTCTAGACAGCTGCAAACTGTTGGTGCTCAAAGTAATAACCCAGTCTTATGAATGCCTTAAATAAATCTCAATTTGCAAAGACAAGGAATCAAACCAGGCACTAGTATGCCAAGCTTTTATATTGCCTTCTAACGACTATACATAACATCCCGGAGACAATCACGCTAAAGATGAGACACCATTTGCTAGGAGTGAAACTTGATATCAGTGCACTGTGGAAGGATTCCAAAATGGACTCCAGGTTTTCTGTGGGCATCTCTTCACTTCTTAGAAATGCATTGTCTTTTAAAAGAATGGCAAACAATTCATTATCTTTGTTCTTCAAGACTTTACTCAATGTTTTTTTTAGTGCATTAGTGAAGATATTGAAAGCAATGGAAACGCTCAGCACGTTTCCCAGAGATCTAAACAAAAAGTTCACACTAGTGGATGAAGCCTGCCCCTTTCTACCGACTTTTGCCACGGCGTACAGCATGATGGTGACGCTTTGAGAGCCTTGACAAATACCAAGAAGAGTGATACCGAAAATCAATTGTATGTTATAAGCGACAGACACTTTGTAATCACCAAACACCGGCTGGCTTTGATGGATGGCCCTATCCAGGAAATAGTATCCGATCGCTGAGAGAGCAGACATGTAAAAGATAGCTACAGCTGAATGGTACATTGTAGATTCACGGGTGGGTTTAGAGACCTTTTTCATTAGCCAACCCGTTAGCAAAGATCCTACAGAATACGACACCACGATGCATAGAATGTACGCACCAGACGCAGTGACGCTAACACCCCACATCAACTGCAAAAACAGTGGAACGACGAATAGACCCGTATAATTAATCACTGCCACGAGCCCCTGCAGTACCGCCAGCAATCCTAAAGGACCCTTGAGAACTTCCATGGGGATAATGTTTTCAATGGCCACATATTTCTCAACAATCAAAAATCCCAATGATGAGACAATGAAAAGCATACAGCTCAACTTCTTATAAGGTGACCATCCCTTATCTTCCAAAGAATTATTTTCATTGGCAGAAAAGAAGATGATGAAAGCTGAAATGCCCACCAGCAGACAAAAGCTACCACCAAAATCTATTCTCTTCCAAGAGCCCTTGGTATCTTCATTATAGTCCTGGATATATTTCCAAGACAAATAAAGTGTGGCCAAGCAGAAGGGGATCTGTGGTATGAACAAACCGCTCACCCCAAAATAGGTCAGAAGAATACCTCCAAGCGGACCACCTAAACTTTGGAAGACTCCCCTAATAACAGCGCCGTACCCTCGATACTTGCCCCTTTCCGACAGCGGTGCCATATCAGAAAGGATTATGTTAGTCATGGCACTTGTACCCGAACCACCGATGCCGCAAATACCTCTAGCAGCCGCCAGTTGTGGTATGCTCTTCGAGAAAATGCACATGGCCACACCAATAAAGAATACTATCTCGCTAAACAGAAGACATTTCCTTCTCCCAATGATGTCGCTAATCTTACCATATAGAGGTTGGGCAGCAGTGGTGGTTAGAAGGTACGCCGTTGCAACCCAAGTAACCATTGAGGCTTGCTGAAATTGAGACGCCACTTCATTCACAGTTGTCGACACAATGGTAGCATCCAGTGCAGAGAGAGCTGAATTTGTCCACAGGGAGGTTAAAATCCAATGGAAAGTCTTGGGATCTCTCAAATCAATTTCCATATCCTCGTCCAAACCGCTATCGAACCCGCCATTCAAGCTGCCAGAGTTATCCGGTATTTGCTTGAAATCCTTATTCTCGTCTGATGAAAGAGCCATTAAATAGACTGACTGCTTGTCAAGCGAGGTCAGCTCAAACTCTTGCCTGATGGC